>JAODAL010040483.1:0-36860 GCA_025379985.1 Phyllomedusa bahiana
ACAGAACTGGGATCCGGCGGGGAAGAAAGGGGAAGAGCTCGGAATAAAATAGATTAACCCCCCAGAAATTAGCCAATTACTGGCCGCTGGCCCTTAATTCAGGGGCCCGGGCATCCCCCCGGGGCGGGGGGCGGGGACCAAAAGGAGCTCGGCAGGTGAGTCCCTCCCGGGCAGCAAAAGCGCGCCCCAGCCTGACTGCGGACCATGGCACCACCCGTTACCAGGGTGCGGGGAGAGGGGACCAAGAGCACCCGGGCTGACATAATGCTGCGGTGTTTCCGTATCAAGGGTTACTGCAAATAGACAGCCATGCTTGAGGCCCACATTAGTCATAATCATGTAACAAAAAAAGGGACATCTCGGGTGAATGAGGCAGGGGACCCCAGGTGCAGTGGCATGGAATAGCAGCAGAAAGGGAGGATATACTTTTAAGCACATATGCGCATAAACGAACATTGCCAAAAACATCTAAAAATCCAAGCAAACTATAAGAGTGGCCAAAGTCCCAAACCCCACGCCCTGTCCTGGGGGGCCCTAAAGGCCTAAGGCACATGTCAGGGGGACATTAGATCCCTGTAAAGATTTTGCTTTTGGGCCCCTAGTATTTCAAGCATCATCTCTATGAATCCCAAAAAAGTACCATGCCTTTATTTCTTCATTTCTTAGACGTAAACCATAATAAATATTTAATAAAAATCACAATAAATAAGCTACACTGTTGTTTGGAAACGTTGCATGCACATCATTATAAAAGGGGTTGTATTGTTCAATGTATTTGTTTAGTTTCCCCCTTTAGGCATTTTCGCAGGACTGCTTATGGCATTTTCCTTGCTGTGCGCTAACATTGCAACCAATATAAAAAAATTTAAATGAAAAGAATCAGGGGAAAAACGCACAAAAAATTTATTTTTTACACTTTTTTATGCTAGTCTTGAAAATTAGTGAAGGATTAAAATTTTTCTCACCCTCCCCCCAAAATAGTTTGTATAAGGCTTATATAGTCCATAACCCGTTTTTATAAGAACCCCTCTGTCATTTCATCTCTAATCTATATACACAGCATGACTTTGGGAAAGGGTAAAAAGTGGTATCCCGTAAAAAGATAAACAAAATAAACCATTTGACACTGCAAGAAAAAGCCATGGGCAAAAAAAGAAATAAAAACTTCAGCAACTTCAATGGCTAAGAGAGTTTAATTTGTTAGGAGAAAGAAACAAGAAACTGTCTAGGTCTCCATAATTCTTACATTGACTGCCATAAAACCTCTTAAAATGGTGTTGCAAGGGCAGGAATTAAAACATTACATTTGCTAAACAGTACATGTTTTCATTCTAGTTTGGAAAAAAATATTATTGTGATATTGTAAAAGCCTAACAAAGAAAAAACAACCCCATGGAGGAAACATGTGACACAGAGTAAGTGAAAATAGGCCGGCAAGACAATTACTCTTTGTAGCAAAGTAAAAAGGAAGAGATACTGTGTAAGTACTAAAGAAAATGAGCGAGGTGGAATATGAGCTCAAATAAAAATCCAGAATGATCATACATAAATATAAAATGAATCCCCATCTTCATTATTATGATAATACTTCATCAGTGCACATTTTTCCAATTTCCTTATTTCTAAAATTTTTTAACTAGACCACATCCTCATGCAGCTTTTATCTCCAAGGGTCTTAAATAAAAATGAAAGGTCTACCTCTTAGTACATACATGTTGTGTACAATTACAATCGAATAATGACCATTTCTTAATTATGAGTGAGTTATTTCATTTCCAAATAAAAGTTATCTTTGGAATACTAGGTAGATCTATTCAAAGACTAATTGCAGATGTCCCCATGCACTTGCAGAGTGTAATCTTCTGAAAGTCAAGTTACTGTGCAAAATGAAGTTAATCAACTTTTTTGTGTAAGCCAAACTTTATACTGATTTATATGTCTCCACAGTTACAGATTGCAGGCAAACTACATGTGTTGTTCTGATGCAGCTATATGTTATTGCCTTCCATGAGGCTCTATTTTAGCAAAACTAAGGACAGTAGAAATGAAGTAGTGTTAAAAGAAGTACTGCAAGTTCCGGTTCCGGCGCGTGTATGAACGGAGGCTGAGGTGCGGAGCTCCGGCCACGTTCTCCGAAAAATCCCGCATCCCCGCAGGTAACGGCAAGATTAACGGCACTTTTTAGTGCCAGGACACCCGCTCGGTTCGGTGCCCGGAGGCGAGCATCCTGAGAGCAGAGGGGGGAGCGGAGCGGGCGTATATCCTCCCCGGACACTTGGGGGACAGCATTGGCGTCAAGATGGCGCAGGGCGCCAGCGGCCCCACTGGAGCGGGGCGATGCCATACAGCTATCGGCCCAGGAGCCGATCGTTAAGAAGGAGGAGGCAAAGAGATGGTTCCCCAGGTGGGAAGTACTGCAACGCCATGGCAGCTAAGGTAGCAAAGGAACTAACTGGCCCCCAGAATAACCAGCGAACTAGAAGGCCATGTGACGATAAACAGTGACAGCCTCAGTCACATCATCTATCTCTGCCACCCTATCCACTTTGCAGTCTGACGTGGACAAGCATACTATACAGATTACTGAGTTGGAGGAAAGACTGAGCTGTGTGGAAGACGAAATAGTGGGAGCTAAAAGTAACATGCATAAGGCTGCTGGAGAAAAAATTGCTTATGCTGCAGGCAAAAAAAGTAGATGACCTCCCCCCCCTTGGGAAAACAGGTCAGAAGAAACAATATCAGAATTATAGGCGTCCCTGAAACGTTAAAGCCTGGAGATTACCTGAGCTGTGCTCTAAGGACATCCTTTACTCTACTAGGACTGGTACAGGACAGCTTAAGGTGGAAAGAGCACATAGGATTGGCCCGCCACGTCCGACATCAAGAGGAGGTGATAACACCAGGCCTAGACCAGTAATAGTTAAGTATCTGGACTTTGCAGAGAAGACTCTACTACTTCAAGCCTATAGAAAAACAGGCGGCAAAGCGCAATTGCAGGGGAACAGGCTGATGATGTTTGCGGACTACTCAGCGGAGGTGGCGAGAAAAAGGCGCCAATTCAGAGAGGTTTGCTCGTCCCTAGTTAAGAAGCAGCTACGTTTTATACTACAGGTCCTGCAGGTGTTACAAAAAATATTTGCCCACAGATGGAAAAACCAACCAATATATGCTCCGACACCTGAAGAGGCGGAGAAATTCCTGGAAAAGACCCAGACGGGGAGAGATTCCGGACAACAACAAGGGCAAGAAAGCCGCCTGTCACAGTATGCCAGAGGAGCTCAGTCACGTCCGCCCAGCGATCCTGGAACAGCTCAAGAAAAGCAGTCACGCCACGAGCCACAGAGAGAGGGGAGATTTCAAGACCACCTGAAGTGAAAAGATCTTGGACTGATCGGGACTGTCGGTAGATATGGGTATCCTGTTATGCTTGATGGAGGATAGATGGGGAGATAGGGGGAGGTAGTATAAAGGAGTACGGACTGAGTACTGGGGGGGGATGGGAAGTTAATGGCTCAGGTATATGTTTTATGACATAGGATTGTTAATGTCTTTTTCTCACTTACAAGTTGGGGGAAAAAAAATGTGGAAATGTCGGGGGGGGCGATCTGATAATCTGTCTTTAGAAAAGGAGGAGGAGGACAGAGGCGGAGGATAGGTGGAGAGAATGTGGCACGAAGAGGGTGGTATTATGGTGACTGAGCGGAGGCTCATCCCACCACACATACACGAAAAAAGGAAAGTCACTGAATCAGGGGGGGGAAGGGAAAGTTTGTGCTCCATTTGTTGTTGGGGACAGGTTTTACGAGTTCATTGTTAGTGGTGTTGATGTGCAGAAAGGATACTCTCATGGTGTGAAATTCGCGGGTAGATATTTAAATTATGAGATTAGTAAGTTGGAACGTTAAGGGGTTAAAATCACCCCATAAAAGGATGATGGTGCTGAGGCATTTGAAGAGGCTAAAACCTGACATAGCTATTTTACAAGAGACGCATTTGGAGAATACTGATTTTTTTCGAATGCAGAAGATGTGGGTAGGAGAAGTTAGAGGATCGGGAGCGGTGGGGGGCACGGCAGTAGTAATCACACTAATCCACAAGAATGCAACTTGCAAAATAATCGCACATGAACAAGACAGTCAGGGAAGGTGGGTTAAGGTAGAAATAGATACCCCAGCAGGTAGAGTTAGTCTGCATAATATTTACGCACCAAATAGGAGAGATAGGGGATTCTTTAGGACTTGGCACAGTAAAAATGGTGGAGGATGGGAGCCCTAATATAGTTGTGGGAGGGGACTTTAATAGTGTAATGCATGAGGGAGTAGACAGGAAACGGGTAACTCAGAGGGTGGGGCATGACGGGGGGAGAGGCAGCTTGCTCCAGGCGCTCTGTGATAATACGGGCTTCAGGGATGCTGGGAGCATGCACAACCCTGCAGACCGACAATTTACCCATTTTATCACATGCTCAGCAATCATGGTCACGAATAGATTATTTGCTAGTAAACCAATGTTTGCTGAGAAATGTGGAAAGGACAGATATAGGGGATATGATCATATCTGATCACGCTCCAATTAGTATAGACATTAGAGAGAAGTATGCAAAGGGCTCTGACATACTGTGGAGATTCCCGATTTCACTGGCAAGCGACACACAATTTCAGGATTTGTTAAGGGAATGGTTGGACGAGAATATGACAGGGAAAATAACGGCGAGTGGCGTTTTCCCCACTTATCTTTTTGGGATGCCGCCAAAGCTGTCCTTAGAGGGCCGCATAATGACTTATGTAGCAGGGGAAAGAAAGAGGCTTTTGCAGTTGTTTTGAGGATGCCGCATTGAAGTTGAGAGGGGCTTACACTGAGTTTCTTGGGGATCCCTCAGAGACCAAAAGGGACAAGTGGAACATGACAAGGGAGGCGTTTAATCTTCAGCAGGGGAGATTAGAAAATCTATTTGGGGATCGGTACAAACTGGAGTTATATAAGTATGGGAATAAGTCGGGCAAATTGTTGGCCAATTTGGTGAGAGGGAAAAGAGGCACCTCTAATATTATGAGCTTAAAAGATGAAAAGGGGGAGGTAGCGAAAAACCCCAGGAAGGTGAACGAGATCTTACAGAGATATTATAAAGAGCTCTACACACAACCATTATACGACATGACGAAGGGTAAACAGTTTCTGAAGGAATTATAAAGTGCCAAAGCTATCAATAGGACTGGAAGGTTTTAAATGCGGAAAATTACAGCAGGACGAAATAGCAAAAGTCATAGGAATATCCCCAAGTCCAAGGCCCCAGGTCCTGACGGGCTGCCAGGGGATTTTTACAAAATATTTGAGAAGAAGTGACTCCGACTTGAAAATTAGTATTTGATTGCATAACTTAATACCCGTACGATGCTCCCCTCGGGGGACGCTGGAATTTATAAAGTACTTACATAAGCAGGGAAGGTGATGCGCTAAACCTGAATCATATCACCCGATTGCTTTAATTAATCAGGACATAAAGATATTATTAAAGTGTGGGCTAATAGATTTGCGGAAACTTCTACCGAGTTAGTGGGGGATCACCAGGATGGGTTTTGGTTGTGAAAGGGAGGATCGGGGTGATGGAAAAATATAAGATTACTATTGACAGCCCAAATAGCAGTAGAGAAATTCTACGAACCAGAAAAAACACCAGCCTTCTTGGCGCTAGACGCCGAGAAGACCTTTGATAATGTAAATTGGGAATGGCTAAATTTGGTAATGGATAGGATGGGTATAGAAGGTTGCTTTAGATCATATATCACTGCTATATATAAATCCCCGAGAGCGAGAGTAAACACTCCTGGCTTCTTGTCGGAACCAATTTTGCTACAGAAGGGCACTAGACAGGGGTGTCCGTTGTCACCACTCCTGTTTAACCTGGCCTTGGAGCCCTTGGCCTTACACTTGCAGGACACGGAACTATATAGGGGAATAAAGGTGGGGAGCAAAGAATTAAAATTGGTATGCTTTGCGGACGACATGCTCCTCTTTCTGGAGAGTCCAAAAGACCAGGTAGAGGGAGTGATAAACCTTTTGGAGTACTTTGGATCTTTTTCAGGGTACAAAATAAACAAAGATAAATGCCAGCTATTACTTTTGGGGAAAAAGGATAGCAGGGGAGTTGCAAATCTGGGGGTGAAGGTTGTGTCCTCTCACCTGACATATTTGGGGGTTAAAATAGGGAGCTCGTCTTCACTAATCTATAAATTAAATTACCTCCCGTTAATCAAGAAAATAGTGGAGGAATTGGAGAGATGGAGGGGGCTCCCACTATCACTCATGGGGCGCATTCATTTGATAAAGATGGTCAGTTTCGCCAGACTTTTATACCCCATTCAAAATATACCAGTGCTATTGAAGCACAAAGATGTAAAACAGCTGGAAGGAGCTTTTTCAGCATTTATTTGGAGGGGTAGGAAGGCCAGGATATCAATACAAAAGCTGACACTAGAGAGAAGGCAGGGGGGAGCTAAATTGCCAGATATTAGGATGTATAATTTAGCAGCTTTATGGCGCCATGTAAATGACTGGCTACATGAAACGAGCTTCTTTTCCAATCTAGAGGTGGAGAGACAGTTGGCGCGTCAGTGGGATCTGGTGGCCTTACTACACACCCCGTATGGTAAACAACCAGGGGTGGTAAAGAGCAACTTAGTGTTCAGAGACACAATGGCGACTTGGCGCACGGTCAGGAAGTTATTCAATAGACCCATGTATGTCACCAGATTTATGCCAATGTGGTCGTTACCCGAATTCGGCCCGGGGAGAGAAAGTAAGCTCCTGGATTGCTGGAAACAGAAAGGGATACGGACCTTGGGGGATTTGCTCACAGGGCAGTCAGGAAAGTTGGCCACTTGGGAGGAAATCCGATCTAAGTTCATGCTGGCGGAAGGCCATAAGTTCCAATATATTCAAATCAAGAGTTTTTTAAGCTCAAAACTTCAGAACTTAAGCAATATAAATGACCCGGCAGAATTTGAGGGGATACTGGAAGTGAGGGGAGGTCGAGGGGCGTTATCCAAGATATATAATAACATACGGAGGGGGTTGACAGAGGCACTGGCGATTAAGGTCTTCAGAAAATGGGAAATAGAACTGGGAGACGAAGACATTAGTGATAAAATAGTTAAAGGAATGGAGTTGGTAAAATCGGCCACTGTCAGCGAGCATTGGAGAGAAGTAGTATTCAAATTAGCACACAGGGCAACATATGCATTTAATCTGCCTCGTACAAATGGGAATTCAGAATATCTGACGTATTGTCCAAAGTGTGGAATGGATAAGGCCGGGTTACTGCATTGCATGTGGGAATGTCCAACGACTCAGAGCTTCTGGAAAGAGGTGGGGAGGTATATTACACAGGTCTGGGACCAAGACATCCCACTTACGCCACAAAGTTGTCTCTTTCACTACATCTTGGTCAAGAAATCCAGAGATGGGGGGGAAATGTCAGTGTGTAGGGATAAAGGGACTCATTTGTCACTTTTAATAGCGAAAAAAATTATATTGAGACACTGGCTAGAAAAATCAGGTCCGACCTTGGGAGAGGTGATAATTACTCTGAAGCAACTATTTTTTATGGAAAAACTTGATGCAGAACGCGATAAGGACAAATTAACAGAGAAGTTTTTTGAGAAATGGAAAAAATTTATGGTCGATTCATTTGAAGACCAGGAGATAAGGGATCTCGTGGAGCCCTTTAGATACTCAGCTTACTATCTAGAGGAACGTTTAGCAGGTACTTTAGGAAAGGTTGCGGAGGTAACAATGAGAGGTGAAGGGAAGGGGAGTTCTCTTTGCACATCACTGAGGGTTGGGGGGAAGTTTAGGGAGTTCGGGTTTGAAGTAATGGTGTTAGAAAGATGAGAGAGAACTAGGGCATAGAAGGTAGGGATAAGTGACGAGTTAGATACAACACAATGAATGGCTCATCTCTTGAATGCCGATTAACAAAAGGTTAGCAGAAAGGAAGTCTTTGCATTATGCACACGGCGGATTGTATGTGATTCTTGAAATGTATTGCTGACGTAAATTGTTGTGAAAATTCAATAAAATTTTATTATAAAAAAAAAAAACCGTGCCGATTTCAACTTTGTCGATTATAATCGCTCAACACTAGTGATAAGACATCATATAAATTGAGCACCAGGACCTGCAATTGCCAGACAGACACAGCTATTCCTGAAGTAAGATGCATTCCTTTTAAGACTCTTTAGTGCATGTTGATGCCATGGAATAGAGTCAAACAAGCCAGTTTCACTGCCTTGGCCATGCCATCTTTGAAGACCTCATATAGAAGCCAAAGAGTGTTAGTTAAGCAGGAGACACCAAACCATTGAAAGGAAGGGACACAGCAAGGTATCAAATTTATGTATTTATGTATGTCTAATGCTAAATTTCTACTAGGTATCTTCTCCCTATTTGCAGTGTGACTAATGTCTAGGTTAGGCTTGGTTCACAAAGCCTTATTTTCTATGTCCAAGGTATCCATCAGGGTACCATGAGGAAAAGGTACCCCAATGGTTAATGCAACACACTCGGGAATGGCCTATAGACACCAAAAGAACAAACATAGTCCTATTTGGTGTAACTTTGCTCTATTTGCCAAATGTATATGATTTTTGTGCAGGGCACAAAAGTGTGTACTGCCAGCAAATAGAGTACTTGAGTCCAAATAGAACTACAATTGTTCTACAGAAGTCTATGGGCTTGCCACTGCCATATGACTTTTATCCATTTTACCCCAACGGATGCCTCGGACTACGGGAAAAACATGATGTGAACACAGTCTAACTCCTAATATTGCCTGGCACTTGGTAATTTGGGAAGAATCCGAATTGGTCCTAATTAGTGCCTAATAACATAGGTTTGTGTTGTTAAAAATATCTTGAGGTCAATAATAGGTCAATGGTTCTTGGCACTCATGTATTAAAAATTCTAAAGGTTTTGATGGGGGGTAGTGAGATATGTATTTTTATTATTATTACTTATAATAGGTCCATGTTAAGCTCCTCTAGTGTAGGATGAGTAATTAGAGTTGGAGTTTGAGGTTGGAAATGTGTTTATAAAGATGCAATGTTGGCTGTTCTTAGCCTTTCTCATTGACATTCTAAGTCAGTTTGCAATTTATTTCTAGGTCTTTTTTGCTGAGAGGCCAAACTAATGAATGATCCTCTAAAAAATTTGTTATGTACCATCCAAAGTATGCCAGAAGTGACCTAATTTCTGGCATTAGATTGAAAATATAAGCTAAGGTTAGACTCTGGGTTGTAATGGCAGAATTTGTTGAAAGCAATTTATTTTGTCTCCAATGATACAGAGGGGAAAGGGAAGCTCAGAATTTAAGGACCAAGACAACATGGTCAGGATATGCCTAAGACAAGTGTTTGTGTCTGGAGTAAAGTGAAAATGGATGTATGTCAGTATGAGGTTTATACTGTTGATTTGAAGGTATGTCAATACAGGGCCATCTTAACAGCTTTATGGGCCCCTGGGCATAACAGTGCAGAGGG
Source organism: Phyllomedusa bahiana (assembly GCA_025379985.1). NCBI lineage: Eukaryota > Metazoa > Chordata > Amphibia > Anura > Hylidae > Phyllomedusa > Phyllomedusa bahiana. The sequence continues at coordinate 9,537 of JAODAL010040483.1, forward strand.
CCCTGCCTTAATTAATATATTACATCACTCCAGACCATGCCTCTAGCCGCACTCAAACATGACACCACATGAGGCCAAGCCTATAAACACTACCAAGCACACTCATATGATCATGCCACCTATGTTATGACACCCCACTGACATCATATAAGCAGCCTGCAGCCTACAAGAATAATTGGCCAATGGCTACCTGCAGCCTACAAGACTAATTGGTCAATGGCTTCCTGCTCTACCAGCCTGCAACCTACAAGACTAATTGGCCAGCGACTCCTTGCTCCATCAGCCTGCAGCCAACAAGGCTAATTGGCCATTGGCTCCCTGTTTCACCAACCTGCAGCCTACAAGACTAATTGACTGATGGCTGCCCGTTCTATCAGCCTGCAGCCAACAAGACTAAGTGGCCAGCGACTCCTTTCTCCATCAGCCTGCAGCCAACAAGACTAATTGACTGATGGCTCCCTGCTCCATCATGATTTTAAACTGCACATCCTAAGAACACACAAACAGTTAAATAAGTAGAGCCAGCCAAGGGATCTAGAGTACATGTCCTGGATTCCAAGAACATACATTCACCACATGGGGACTCTATGCTTGCGGGGCCAGTGCTCAGACCATATGCCACATACTGCATCAAATTGGTCTGCATGGCTGTTGTCCCAAAAGGAGGCCTCTTCTAAAGAGGATGCACAAAAAAGCCTGCAAACAGTTTGCTGAAGACAAGTGGATTAAGGACATAGATTACTAGAACCATGTCCTGTGGTCTGATGAGACCAAGACAAATTTATTTGGCTCAGATGGTGTCAAGCGTGTGGTGGCAGCTAGGTGAGGAACACAAAGACAAGTGAATCTTGTCTACAGTCAAGCATGGTGATGGGAGTGTCATGGTTTGGGACTGCATAAGTGCTGCCGGCTGTGGGGATCTACAGTTCATTGAGGGAACCAAGAATGCTAACAATGTACTGTGACATACTGAAGCAGAGCATGATCCCCTCCTTTCAGAAACTGGGCTGCATGGCAGTATCCCAACATAATAATGACCCCAAACACACCTATAAGATAATAACTAACTTAAGTAAGAATATGAAGGTAAAGGTGCTGGCCAAGCATGTCTCTAGACCTAAACCCTATTGAGCATCTGTGGAGCAGTGGAGGAGTGCAAGGTCTCTAACATCCACCAGCTCTGTGATGTCGCCATGGAGGAGTGGAAGAAGATTCCAGTGGCTGCAACCTGTGAAGCTCTAGTGAACTCCATGCCCGGAAGAGTTAAGGCAATGCTGGAAAATAATAGCGGCCACACAAAATATTGAGAGTTTTGGCACAATCTGTCCATTTTCACTTAAGGGTGTACTCACTTTTGTTGCCAGTGGTTTAGACATTGATGACTGTGCGTTGCGTTATTTTAAGAGCACATCAAATTTACACTGTTATACAAGCTATACACTGACTACTTTACATTGCATCAAAGTGTCATATCTTCAGTGTTGTCCTATGAAAAGATATAATACAATATTTACAAAAATGTGGGGGGTGTACTCACTTTTGTGAGATACTGTAAGTGAAGAATTGCTCTGATGGTGGTAGATAGCTGTACCCAGTGTAGAATCATAAACTTCCCTTCAGTTTCCTCATAACTGGAAAAAAGTTAAAAATGATTTTTTTAAATACTGCTCTCTCCACTATGGTGAAAATATCTTAGTTGAAACGTGAAGGAGAAGTGTCTCTTAAATTGCTATTATATTGGGTTAATATTTGATATACAGGCAGTCCCCAAGTTACAATGCACCGGGTTTTGACGGTCTCCTAGATACGAATGGACACTTTTATGGGGTGTGACTCAGTGTGCGATGTTACACCCCACAAAGATGTTGTTCTGTTGGGACATTACAACCATTGTTTGCAGCTCCTGCTACTGTGGCATAGTCCTCCATCTCCACCTCTCCAATGGTCACGCGGTCCAATTACTATTACTAATTGGCTTCAAAGGCGTTTAAAAAGTAATGTGTCAAAATGGTATCAATAAAAATGGCAACTCATCCTGCAAAAAAAAGCCCCTTCACAATTCCATATGCAGAAAATTAAAAAAGTTATTTCTGTAAAGTATGATAACATAAAAAGGCAATTTTTACAAAAGCATTTCTAATTTGTGAAAGTAGTATAGCATAAAAAACAATATAAAATTGATAACGTTGTAATAGTACCGACCCGCATGATAAAGTTATCATGTCATTTATACCGTATGGTGAGCAATATAAAAGTGAAACCTAAAAAACAATGGCGGAATTGCATTTTTTTTTGTCCATTTTCATGGCCCAACAATAAAAACTGTAAAACATCTTTGGGCACAAAATGCACAATACACCCATAGATGAGTTCTCTCGGTTGTGTTGAATCCAAGTGACTTCTTGAAGGTTTCACCTGGTCTGGTTCTTTGGGGCCTGTGCAAATGCGACATGGCACCCACCAAAATCTGCGTTCCAAAAGCCAATCCAAAGTCTTCCCTCTCTTGTACTCCCTGTATAGCACTCAAACAGTAGTTTACACTCACTTTTAGGATTTTGCCGTACTTGGAAGAAATTGCGCAACAAAGTGTGGGGTACTTTTTTTCCAGGATTCCTTGTCATCACATTTTTTGAGAGAATTCTACACATAAGAAATAAAAATAAAGCAGGAAGCACATTGTCAGGCCATGTAGTCTAAGCAGGGAAAGTGAAATCAGGTGTGAGGAGTTCAAGTGTGTGATGTAAATTTGACAATCATACACTGCAGTGCGACCAGTGAGACCAAAAATATTTAAAACTAAAAAGCATATTTTAATATAAAATGTCTTAAAGAAGTTTTTCACCATGCAGTTTCATAGAGCCACAGCCAGCATTAGACTCACACTTCCTGGTTATGCTGTGGGTGGATCTGTAGCAGTGGTTGACTTATCAGCTCTGCTGTTCCTAACTATTCCTGTTACAGTGATATGACTGCAGAAGATTTGTAAGGTGTAGTACACAGGGCTACAGAGCTCTAAAGAGTGAAAGCTTCTACTTTAGTTAGATATACAAATTCCATTGCTAGAGATTAGACTCTGCAGGTAATGACTAGCGATGGTTGAACTGACAGACTGACAGCAGCTTGGAGCAATGACAGATAAAAGAGGGGAGGGAGATGTGGGAAGAAGTGGTCGGTAACCAGAGAAACTTGTTTACTCTAAGAAGAGATCAAATCTTCCTTATCTCCTGACCAAAGCTAAATCAAAACAGCAATGTATTTGGTGATAGTATTCATTTACCTTCCCCTACATGTTAAAAGATAATCCTTGTGGTGAGAAAACCCTTTTATTGTGCCATATAGGATTATGTCATTGTTTACAATACGTACCATACCATTATGAGTTTCGCTCGTTGCATCTGTAAACAAAATATAAAATCAGGGGAAACTTTAAGTCCTATAGTGTATCTAGACATTTCTCTTGTTCACAGTCCTAAAATATAATTTTATTTAAAGCTTTTCATATTGAAAGTATAGACAACAACGTTCCAAATAAAGATAATTTATTAAATGAGAGAGAAATGTATTGGATATTCCGGTTAAATACCCTCTCCCGAATGGGTTGAATGAGGCAATAGAATATATTCACTAAATCAATATATCATTATTAGTATGTGGCTTTTTATTATAACTAAATAAACCTATTCATACAGTCTGTTTGATAAGATACTGGGACTAGAAGTGTCCAAGACACAAGTTTGTTTCAACCTTAGTCTGATATAACCGAAACAGTTTGTAAGTTATAACTGATTTTTATGTCTTTTAAGATGTTTTTAAGTTTTTGTGTGATATATGTCTTAATTTTAAGAGTTTACATCTGTCTAACATCTGCAACAATCGTCATTGTTTGGTGTCCAAATTAGCACATAAATAGGGTTCATTTGGGCGTAGATACTATGCCTGATGAAGCTGGTTCAGAGTGGACCCAAGAAAAAAAGTTATGCTTTTATCTCTTTTCCTGTTTTAGTGATATATATATATATATATATATATATATATATATATGTATATATATATAAATATACAGTATATACCTAATGGTCTTACCTTACATGTTTTATGGATAGCTCCATTTTAGGTCCTTTATGTTTTCCTATTTACTACTGCAATTTCATATCTTCATGTGTTTGGTGTATCTTTTTACTTTTGGGGAGCAGAGACCGACAGCTATCTCCATGAGGAATTCTTCTACTATAAGCCTATGTTTGTGTTATACCAAGAATTTGTATAACCACACTAGGTGAGTGTAATGGCTCATTTTACTATCGAAACTTATTCTTGGTTTACTACACTGGGTGTGCGCTCTTTTTACTTTTTTTTCTTCAGAATATAGGATTATATAATCTAAAGTAAGGACTGTCCCATATTGGGCATCAAAATCCACTTTTGACAACTGAGATCAGCATTAATTATGTCCTAAGCCTATTTTATTGGCCCAGGTGCAACTACTGAGCATGAACATGTAAGTAACCTAGCAAAAAAATCTTCCTAAAAAAAAGAACATAGTAAAAGTTTTTTGTCTAACTATGTATTAATATACAATGCAGATGAACGGAAAAAAGTGGACCCGGCGCTCGATTCCAGGAAGAAAAACCTCTCGTAGAAGCAGAGGATGGTGTTTAATAAAGGCTTTTATTCCATTAAAATCGAGAAAGGAGTGTTGACCTTTACTGAATTCAACAGGTTTTAATGAAATAAAAGCCTTTATTAAACATCATCCTCGGCCTCTACTAGAGGTTTTTCTTCCTGGAATCGAGCCCCGGGTCCACTTTTTTTCTGCATTGTTCGTGCCTGCTGCCTGCATCAGCTTCGGAGATAGAGACCTGTGGCTGCTGTTCTGAGGCTCGGATAGAGCCATCCAAGCTCATGTGAGTGTTGTGCCTCTATACTAATAAGCACAACGACTCTAGGTGAGCACCTTTACCATTTGTTTTTATTTATATATACTTTAGATGTACTTTCACCATAGAGTGCCCCCCTCTGTGTTCTTTTGCTTTTATTTTTCTGTATTAGAATATATAAACAGTGAATAACTGTTGGTTCGAATACGGCATGATGACTAATACAGCGAACATCTTTTATCACTGCAGCACTGTGGAACAGGACAAAGTAGTTTTGGAAGATCAGCTCATCACGGCTACTGTTCTGAACTGTGACTCACCCTACTGACTTCTGTCTTGTCTGTCACATAACAATCCCGGATCATCTTTTCCTATTAATCTGTTCTGCCCTTTGTTATTCCTTCTATAGATTGATAACTAAATAATCAATTATTTGTTAGCATTCAAATTGTTAAATGAGTGTATCCCTGCACACATTGACTCTATCAGCACTGCCTGGCTGTTGTGCAGAGACACACCCATTATAGGTAACACCCAGTTAACAATTTAGGGCGAGATGTCCAAAAACTGGCGGTGCTACGCGAGTTTTTCGGCGCATTAAATAAGTGTAAAGTGCACCAGAAAGTCCGACCCTATCAAAAATCTGGCGTTAGGTATACCTTGCATAGTAAACATAATGGGCGACATGTATGATCGGGAATTGCGCCTGATTTCTGGTGTATACTGCGCCTCACCGTGCCGACTCCACTGTCGGACGCGGGGATGCACTGTTAGGCGCAACCTTCGCCACTTTCGTATGCACCTAACATGAAAAATCCGAGGCATGCATGATTGTGGGTCGGCTAAGTGAGGCGCATTCCAGTGTTTTACAGCTCCGACAGGCAGACCTAGTTTAATGTGGTCTATCTGAGCGGAGAAGTCGAAGTGGAGCGCGGAATTCTTGTAATGTGCTATAGTTCTACACTTACAGCAGTACACTACTAAAATAAATGATTTGTCAAGAAGAATAAATAATTAAGCAAGAAATCCTGCTTGGCGGACCACAGGTCCCAGCAACACCTGTGCTGTGCTGCGTTTTGTTGTATATACTGAATTGCATTAAAGTTGAAAGCAGCCCAAATACATCTTAAATTGTTGGTATGAAAAATGTTTAATAAAACATTTGGACACCAGCATCAGTGGCTTATTTGATGTTACATTAGTGTAATTTGCACGGACTTTGGAATACATTTTATTGTGGAGAATGTGAAAATGTGAAATGGATACTTGGAAAATGTGAAATGCGCCTAACACATGTACACTTGTAAGGATGTGCTATGCGCCTAAATAGGCGCATTTCATTATGGAGGCGCACAGGGCATCATTTTTAGGTGCATTACAATGTGTCGGTCCTGGTATATAATGCGCCTAGTTTTGGTGTACGACAGTTCATTTACATCCAAAATCGTCCTTAATAATTAATATGTAGGAGGAATAAAAGAAGAACCACTCGACACAGAAATTTAAGACAAGCAGCTCTAAAATTTCATGGGGAATACAAATATTTTCTAAAACAGATGTGTCAAGAGAGACCAAAGATCCTCTTTAAGTGAGGGTATGGGCTCTGGCAGGCCAACTCTATTTTGATGGTATGCTTTTTAACAGTTCTGTACTCGTCATGTTTGCACCTTGTAGCAGTTGACTGTGATGCTTTGGCGAAGCTTGCAGGAAATGGAGTAGAAGGTGCTGATTGTTGGCCACCATGTCATTTCTGCTTGGACCCTGATATTGCAGAAACATGTCTGGAATGTTAGTGGGGCTGGTAATGACTTTTTTTCCTGGTAATGCTTTAATAGTAGAGATGTTTTCACTGTCTTGATGTGGCTCATTGTGCTGTGATGATCATGAATGTTTGACTAAGGTAAGGAACTTAGTTGATTAATATATCCTATGTGCTCCTCATGGTTACTAATTTAAAGCTGTAAACTGTAAGGCAGGTCTATAACACATGGGCAGTATGGTTTTGAGTAATATTGCAGTTGTACCCCATACTAACAGTAGATGATACCAATTGCAATGGAGCTTTTAATTCTGTGTAAATGTGTATAGGGGGATGGGTTGTCTAAAGTTCCCAGTCCATAAGAAGGCTTCCTTTTTTAGCCCCAAAAATTAAAATAGTCAGGCAACACTTCAAGCAGGTCAAATGCATTCACAAATGCAATGTTTTAGCTCAATGCTTGAGAAAGACTTCCATAGGGGCTAAAATGTTGCATGATGACTAAAGAATCGCTTTGACCTGCCTAGAATTTCTTCATTTGCTGCTGGATGCAGACTATTGGCTCAAGTCTGGTGAGGTGTGCACCCATATCTCGTGCATGCATTGCTGTTGCCCTATATAACAATTCTTATTAGCAAGCCACTGGGAAATATGTCTCAGCTGTGGACGACAGGTCTGTGTGAAGCAAACAGAAGCCCTAATAGCTTATACAACTTGGAAATGAGGTGCTCTTCATTTTCCAGGTTCAGTTATGGTGGAATGGAAGGCCGGCAGGGTCAGAGAGGATGTCTGCTAACTAGGAGCCCCTCAGGAAACAGTGACACCCTGTGGTGATAAGTCTGCAATTCTGAAGTGTCCTGGGGTAATAGTAAAGGTCATGACTCAAAAGGCTGGGAAATACTGCACCAACCCCCCAAAAAAGGAATCTATAAATTCACCTTTGCCATTTTTTAGAATATATATTGAACATGTAATAGAAGTCTTAATACACTGCTCAAAAAATAAAGGGAAACCTAAAATACCACATCCTAGATCTCAATGAATGAAATATTCAAGTTGCAATTCTTTATTCATTACATAGTGGAATACGTTGAGAAAAATAAAACATAAAAATTATCAATGAAAATCAAAATTAATATCCCATGGAGGTCTAGATTTGGAATAATGCTCAAAATCAAAATGAAAAATCAAATTTTAGGTTGTTCCACCTTCAGTGAAAATGCCTCAAGACAAGGAAATGAGGCTCATTAGTGTCTGTGGCTTCCACGTGCCCGTATGAAATCCATACAACACCTGGGCATGCTCCTGATGAGGCGACAGGTGTTATCCTGAGGGATCTCCCCCTAGACCTGGAATAAAGCATCAGTCAACTCCTGGACAGTCTGTGGTGCAACGTGGCGTTGGTGGATGGAATGAGATGTGATGTCCCAGATGTGCTTGATTGGATTGAGGTCTAGGGAGCGGGCAGGTCAGTTCATCGCATCAATGCCTTTTTATCATGCAGGAACTGCTGCATACTACAGTCACATGAGGCCTAACATTGTCATGCATCAGAAGGAACCCAGGGCCCACTGCACCTGCACACGGGCTCACAATGGGTCTGAGGATCTCATCCCCATTACCTTATGGCATTCAGGGTTCCTCTGGCTAGAACATGGAGGGCTGTGCATCCCTCCAAAGAAATGTCCTTGCACACCATTACTGATCCACTGCCAAACTGGTCATGCTGGAGGATGTTGCATGCAGCAGAATGTTCTCCACGATGTTTCCAGGCTCTGTAAGGTCTGTCTCATGTACTCAGCGTGAACCTTCTGTCATCCATGATGAGCACAGGGAGCCAATGTTGAATCTGCCAATCTTGGTGTTCTCTGGCAAATGCCAATCACCCTGCACAATGTTGGGTTGTAAGCCAACACCGACTTGTGGACGTTGGGCCCTCATACCATACTCATGGAGTCTGTTTTTGACAGTTTGAGCAGACACATGGATTACAGTGGTCATTTTGCAGGGCCCTGGCACTGCTCCTCCTGTTCCTTCTTGCATAAAGGATGAAGTAGTTGTCCTGCTGCTGGGCTATTGCCCTCCTACAGCCCTCTCCACGTCTCCTGGTGTACTGGCCTGTCTCCTGTTTTTTGCTCCATGACCCGGACACTGTGCTGACAGATACTGCTAACGTTCTTGCCACAGTTCGATTTGAGCAATAACAAAATGAAAAAATGACCAAAACAGCCAAAAAAGAATGAGAACAGAGAAATGGTCTGTGGTCACTACCTGCAGAACCACTCCTTTAGGGTGCTTTCACACAGTGTGTTACTGGTGCGTTTTTATTTCTTTTTGCACAGCATTGAAATACCTTTATTGCTGCAAATTCCTGCAAAAAAGCACAAAAAATTGCACCAAACAATGCACTGTGTAGTTTATTTTTATCACAGTGACTGAACAAAAGGGAATCTAAATCAAATCAATAATTGGAGTGACCATCCTTTGCCTTCAGAAGAGCATCAGTTCTAGGTAAACTTGCACACAGTTTTTGAAGGACGTTCAACAGATCATTTGTGGATGTAGCTTGCACAGATGTTTCTATCTCTTCATGTAATCCCAGTTAGAATGGATGATGATGAGATCAGGGCTCTGTGTGGGCCACATCATCACTTCGAGGACTCCAAAGACAAAGGTTGGTCCCACCAAATAATTGGCTAGCTGACAATCAAAGAATACATATTGTCATTTGGCAAGTAGGGTAACATCTTTATTGGTCAGTTCTTAAGCAGGCCTAGCAATTTCTCTGTTTAGTTTTATTTGGTTATTGGGTATTATACATGTGCAATTACACCAAAAATTATGGGTGACAGTTTATCTAAAAATCATATTAAGTAAGGGAAAATCTATTTTACTGTGCAATCAAAGCACTGTCAGATGTTCTTTTCCCTGATCATAATTCAGCTTTAGCTTTGCTGCAGGCTTAGATACAGCAGAGGGAGCTCCAAGTTCTATTAGAAAAGTTCCTTACCGTTCTGTGCTATAAAAGAAAGGGAAACATAGTCTGAGAGAGATTGGTTTTGCATGTTATATTATGTAAATGCCCATGTGATATTTTGTAGTAATGTATTTAAACCTTCATCTTGTGAGCACTCAAAGTGTATAGTTACACAGTGCATTCACATTGTGGGTTATTGCAACAATGACGACCAATTTTCTGCAAAATACCAATGTTTTGCCACTATTTCTTAAATACACCATGGTTTTGTCACAATTTCTTAAAATCCATGGCTTTGCACGGAGTTTATGATACTCACAGGCCTGATTCATCACACTGTGTGAATATACTACGACTATTATGACTTTTATTGGATAGACCTGTTTGTAGGTGGGAAGAGCTATGGATGAGGTTGGAAGATAGGCTTGGGTTTCATGTACATAGTTAAATAAATCTGAAAGTATTATAACCACAAAGTCTGAGTTCACATTTGCTGGTTGCATTGCAGCAGAGGTATGTCCTCAATGGGGTTGAAATCTCATTGAGTTTGGGTTTACACACTGCAGCAGATTCATCTATATTGTTTAACTCTTAGACAGTATAACGTTTGACTAGACAGTTTTACAATGCGGTTTATTTATCACAGTGATCATAAATCTGGCACAGATTAAAACTGTCTAGTGTAACCTTACACCATTTTTAAGTTGGCACAATTTAGGCGACATGTATGATCTAGGTTGGTGATGGCAGGGGCGTAGCTACAGGGGGTGCAGCGGCAGCAGTCGCTACCGGGCCCAGCAGCCTGAGGGGGCCCAAAAGCCCTCCTGCCACATAAGTAGATACCAGCATTGTAAATGGTGCATGGTAACTGGGGGGCCCCATTTCACTTTTCGCACTAGGGCCCAAGAGCTTGAAGTTACACCTCTGGGTGATGGCAAACCTTTTCGAGACCGAGTGCCCAAACTGCAACCGAAAATCCCCTTATTCATCGCAAAGTGCAGACACGGCAATTTAACCTAAATACTGCGATTCTGAACGTATGGAAACGGCACAACGCAGGGAGGTGATGTGACAGCCGCTCAAGACATGGTGTGCAGTGCGGCCATCGCATTCTTCAAACTAACAGGGCCTCTATCAGAAATTTCAGAGCCCCATACAGACAGAGCCTTTGGACTTCCCCCCACCGCATATCCTGCCTGCCCCCACCCTCCATATTTCCGCCACACAGTGACCATATAGTTTTAGATACACAGCAGTTACATTTAGTGACTCACAGGAGATGTCGTGTCTGATGAATCGTCTACTTTCCCTTTTCTTCTCCATCTAGTCCAAACCGCCATGATGACTTCTCCCTGCGACAACTTGTCCCTGCAGAATTACACATACCTAACTTTTCTATCATCTTCCTATCTGTACCTCCTCCCCCCATGTACAAACTCCCCATTTGTTCCAAATAATTACTCTCTTGGTGGCCTGGTAGTTAGGTGGGGCCCTCTTAAGTAGTTAGTTACTGTATTTATGGCTCCTGGTAGGTATACAGGGCCCCCAGTAGGACCCTCTGAGTGTCCACAAACATATTGGGGCCTGCACGAGGAGAGGGAGGGTCCGGCAGCACCAGAAAACTATAGGCCACATGTATGAAAACTGTCTAGGTCCAAAACTCTTTGTTGCCCATAGCAACCAATCAGAGCGCCCCTTTAATTTTTCCAGAGCACTATACGAAATGAAAGGGGCGCTCTGATTGGTTGCTATGGGCAACAAAGAGAGGTTTAGACCTAGACAGTTTTCATACATGTGGCCCTATGGATTGAGGGTGAAGTCAAGCCCTAGGCCTGTTATGGGTAGACATTCTTGGTTGTGGGGACGGGCCCATCCACCCACAAGGCAGGGCCTCACTGCCTTTAGTAGCGCTGCAGGGCCCTTGAAAGCCCTTTACTTGTGGGTGGGAAAGGGCCCATCTCTGAAACTAAGATTGTATCTCAGAGGCCTTGCCAGGGCCTCACACAGCTTGGGGGCTATGCCAGAGGCTCAGGGGCCTTCACAGGGGCTTGGGGTGGGGGACATTCACAGGAGCTCAGTTTGGGGGCCTCAGGTTAGGGACTCTTCACAGGAACTCAGTGTGGTAGCCATTCACAGGGGCTCAGGGTTGGTGACTCTTCAAAGAGGCTCAGAGTGGGCGTCATTCACAAGAACTCAGTTTGGTGGCTCTTCACAGGGGCTCAGCTTGGGGGGCCTTAATTTGGGGGCCCTTTAAAGGGGCTCAGCTTGGGGGCCTCAGTTTGGGGTCATTCAGTGGGGCTCAGCTTAGGGGCCCTTTACTGGGGCTCAGGGTGGGGGCCTCAGTTTGTGGGCAGTTCACTGGGGGCCTCAGTTGGGGGCCCTTCACTGGGGGCCTCAGTTTGGGGGCCCTTCACTGGGGACCTCAGTTTGGGGGCACTTCATGGGGGCTCAGGATGGGGGCCTCAGTTTGAGGGCTCTTCACTGGGGGCCTCAGTTTGGGGGCCCTTCACTGGGGGCCTCAGTTTGGGAGCCCTTCACTGGGGACCTCTGTTTGGGGGCCCTGCACTGGGGCTCAGAGTGGGTTCCTCAGTTTGGGAGCCTTGGTTACTAAAAGATTATGGTCTGCACTGTGTGAGGGATAACCCGGCCTCCGTGTCACAACACAATAGGTTTTCACAGAGAACAGGCACTGAGATCTGTTCTTTCTTTAACACTTACTTCGGGACTGTGACCGGGGCCGGACCCTCCCTCTCTCTGTGCCTCACTGAGCAGGGCCTCACTGATATGTCAAATAGGTGTCCTGCATCCCGCCTGCACACAGCAAGAGAGGAGGGCCTGGCACCAGACACAGCCCTGCAAGTGTTAAAGAAAGAGCAGATCTCAGTGCATGTTCTCTGGTTCTCTGTGAAAACCTATTGTGAGTCACAGTGCAGACCCTTATTCTTATTAGTAGCTATAGTAAGGCCAGCAAAGAGGGCTCCGAGTGCTGGCTTGCGTGCCTTATGTTTGCCACCGCTGATCTATGTGCATAGAGACAAGTTCTAAATAGCTTTAAAGCAGTGTAGAATGCATCTAAATGTATGAACCTGTTCTACTGCAAGTCAGAGATTTGGCACTTAAAGTTCCACTACTACAACTCAGGCTCAGGTAAACCACTTTTAACTTGGTCTGGCTGTTCCAGCAGTAATGAGTCCTACAGTCATAAATGTGTAGAATCATACGGTTGTGGTGCGACACGCCCTCAGAACTCCCCCACATTTTGGGCACATTACAAAGTCCCTCAGGTGCCGCAAAATGTGCCTACTTTTGGAGTTCGCCTGCTTATACATCTAGATAACAGGGCTCCGACAGTTTTTGGGCTGAAAGGATACCAGAATACTGGCGCAGCCCCATACATGCATGTCGCCCTTTAAGCCTCAAACTGGACCCAAATATTGGCACATGCGGTGCACGCTAAGTCACGCTCCTTTTACCAAGGTCCCATCTCTTTTGTGGGACAAGGCACAGAATTGTCTAGAAACCGTCTAAAATACATAATAATTGTGGTATAAAGCCATTATTCGTGGCGAAAATTGTGCTAGAATTCTGGTCTTAATAAATATGCCCCATTGGGCTTTTTGAATGCATTAAAAATGCAAGCAGAAATTTATAAAATGCACAAGTTTTTGAATTAACCCAATTCCTCCTGTGTTTTAAATGTAAATTAATCACACAGTCAAATCACATGATTATGAACACTTCCTACTTTCAATATCAGCAGTGCTTTGCTCACAAAGAATGTCATGTGTGGTGGGCTTCTTGGTGGGCATGTTAGTTGTGTCTACACACACTTCCCTCGTTGCTGTCATTGGTCAAAGCGGTAATTTATCAGAGTTGCGAAAAGAGGTGATTATTGGCTTTCAGGCCAAGAGTGGCAGTATTTCTGAGACTGTGTAGTTCGTGAATTGTTCAGGTGCTGCTATGGTGGAAGTGTAGCATGTGAACAAATGGTACCACAGCAGATAAATTACATGAAAACTGCAAAGCACCTTGTGCCATTGATGTTAAAGATCCGCCGCAGATGTTCAAGGGCAGACTGACACACTACATTGGAGCAGCTCACCACCAAAATGAAGCATGGAGCTACCAGACTTGTGTCTAAAACAACAGTTCAGCAATTGCTACAGCTCATAGGGCTCCAAAAAAGACAAATGTCACGGTACCTCTGCTAACAAAGTTGTATTGGTAGAAAAGGCTTCAATTTTCATGGCACTATCAGTATTGGACCTCTACTGGTTGAGAAATGGTTGTCTTCTCTTATAAATCAAGTTTTCTGCTTCATTGAATGTATGGACGTTGACATGTCAGGCAAGAAACATCTGAGAATAAACACCTTGCAACCATTGCTGGAAGAACACAAGCTGGTGGTGAAAGGGTTATGGTCTGGAGAATATTTCTCAACTGATTTAAAGCGGTTGTCTCTCTACAAGGATTGCTTTTAATGTTAAAGATCTTGCAAAAACAAGTCACTTTGCAATATGTGTCCATTAACAGTGTCCTACCTATTCCTAGATATCCCCTCTTGTATGGGCTGCATCAGCTCCTCAGGTCGCTATAGCTACAGCGCAATAACAATCCATTAGGACAGCGAAGTGGTTTTGCCCAAAAATCAAAAAAAGCTCCCAATTAATTGGGTACCCGAAAATACAAATTTAAAACGGGTAAACCAAAAGGCAACGTAGAAAAGTAACAAACATGGTGCAAAACCCACTACTTTACGCCGACGCGTTTAGGACTACGTCCCTTAGCCCATGGCATACAATTTTTGAAATTCCCCCTTTATTTATAAAACATGTGTAAATTAAAAAACATTAACTCACCTTGAGGGCCCCGCGTCCCTCCCGGGAAAACCCAAACTGCTTTTGCACCAAACTGACCGCGGGGAACAACCGCGGGAAAGTTGGGAGTATGCGAATGCGCCTACGAGTATTTTGCGGGTTACTAAAAACCTACTAGGGGCTGTAAACCCCATATGCCTTTTTTGGAAAAATTAAAGGAAACTTTCCTTTAAAAAAATCCCCAAAAAGGGCAAAAACAAAAAAACCAAACCCACTTACACAAAGGAGGAGCACCCGCCCCAGAAGGGGCGACCCCGCCTATCAGTGGCTAGCCCTATACATACTAAATAGAAGAAAATATGAAAGCCCCAACACGTTTCACCAACGGGGAAAATTCCATCCAGGGCAAAATTTTCCCTTTTAAAGGATAGATATTAAAATGATAGTGTCTAAACTAATGATGCCATGATGCTACTACAAGTGGTTTGTACTCTCCAAACCCAATATATCCAAAAACGCACCCACATCATTAGTACCTTTAACCAACCCAACTCAAAAGGGCTTAACTAACAACCTGATGTCAAATACAAAGTATTTAACCATATGTTCCGGGGCGCCTAGACTAAGATGAAAACTTACGGCGTTCATCTGAAAGATGACAACTTCCAGATTACGAAATCACCCCGGGTACTCATATTCCACCACGACTTCCGGAACGCGTATAATTTCTGGTGCACACAGAATTATCACTTCCGGGAACCACGTATTTTTCCGGGAAACGGCCTGCCTGGTATTCCCCTTTCCCAAAGAACGCAAAATATTTACGGTCCTTCTTGGCACCTTCCGGTACGCACAACAAAGTGCAGTAAACAATGCGTTTCAAGAACATAGCCGTATAATCAACAGTAATACCGGGGCTCACAGCAATACAATTGTGCCAAACAGTGCACTTAACCTGTGGCCAAACCCCAAACAAAAAAATGAAAAAAACCAAAAGGCATTAATAGACCATAACAATAGACTAACAAATATTCACACAATGTAGAAACCAAGAACTAAAGGAAAAACAAAAGGAAATTTGCAGGTAAAAAAGGTTGGTAAAGCATCACTAAAACTACAATATTTGGGAAAGAAATAGGGTAAAAGGTTGGGGGAAAACCTATCATGGCTAGATAACCCCCGCCTATAAAAAAAAACTCAGAATCCAAAAAAAGAGGACAATAAAAAAAAAAAGGGGGGAAGGAAAGAAGAAATCTATATAAAACAACCAAAATAGAAAGATTCATTGAGGCCTCTCGGTGTTAAAGTTTGAAACCCTAAAAATTTCCATTCGGGGTTTTCTTTTTCAAAATATGCATTATCCCAATTTCCCCCCTCGGCGTTTTAATACTATTTCAATCACTGTAAATTTGATACTTTTTAGATCTTTGGGTTAGGGAAAAAACCCTAAAATTTTTGAGCTAGAAGGGTATCACTTCTGTGCCTAATGTCCCCCAGATGCTCACCAATTTTTTCCCCTTTAAAAAACTGCCCTTTTTTTTTTTCCAATATTTTTTTAGGACACTTACAGTAACGGGAGGGTAAACACCCCTTCATTTTTAAAAAATTTTGCAAAACCCCTGTTCATAGACCCATTCGTCAGTTATCCTTGAATTTTTTTTGTTTGATCAAAAAGGGGGCATGCTAAAACATTCGCTCCACCCCCGGAAAAGTCCCCTTTGGGGTCTACAAATTAAAACCAAATTTAAACCGTTTTCTTTTTTTAGGGGACCTAAAAGCTATGTACTAATCTATCTTTTAAAGGGAAGGGCCCCACGTCAAAAATTGGTAACTTATTTGAAATGGTAAAAAACCTTTAAACCCGGATCGACAGAAGGAAAAACCCAATGCCTCTTAAAAACTCCCCCCTTCCCAAAAACCAGGCCCTGGCCCGAAGCTGGTAATAATTTCTCAAAGTCTTTTTTTTGTTTTCCCCCGGGTTCCCCCCCAAATTGGTTTTTTGGGGGGTCAGCAAATTTGGGGTTATATCTTTTTCAAGTTTTTCCCAAAATGGGCCTTTGTTTTTATTTTTCCTGGGGGAAAAAACCCCAAAGTTAAAACTTTCCCCTTAAATTTCCCCTTAGCTTCAAAAAACAGATATTTCACATTCCTGGACGCCCCCCTCCGAACCCGAAGGAACTGCCAAATTTGGGTATACCTTTTTAAAGGGTGGGAAGGGGATGAAAAATTTTTCCTTTTCCCAATGGAGTAGATTGTTAGTAGCCGTAGATTTCCGAAACATTTTAGTATGGATGTTACCCCCCTTATCTTTCATAATATATAAATCCAAAAATGCTAGACTTTTGGTCATAAATTTTGTAGAAAAATCTCTTCCTTTTGATTTTTAAATTGGGGGCCAAATCAAAAAACCCCAAAAAAAACCCGGCCCCCACATTCCATTCCAGAAAAAAATAAAAACGCCACTTTTATCTCCCCCCAAAACATTTATATCTTCAGTTCCATGATTTTTTTCCCGGGTCAGAAAAACTATTTCCCCCTCCCACCATCCGGGAAATAATTTTTTTATAGGGAGACACAAGGGCTCCCCATAGCAGTACCCATGAGCTGTTGGTGGATCTTGGAGTCAAATATAAAGTAATTATGCTCCAGAACAAACTGTAACAGTTGCAAAACCAAGATGTTATGTGCACTATGCTGTAGGCCTCTAGCGGATAGAAAAAACTCCACAGCTCTCATACCACAGTCGTGTGGAATATTGCTATAAAGGGATTCTACGTCAATTGACACCAATTTTGTTCCACATTTCCAAAACCCAAGCCCCCCCAAAAAGGGCCCTAAGTAGGTCAGGGGTGTCTTTAATATAAGACGGTAACGTTTGTACAAGACCTTTTAAAACCCTGTCAATATAGACACTCACATTCTGCGACAAGGAGTCCTCACCAGAGACTATAAGTCTCCCCTTAAGCAGTGTGAGACCCTTGTGCACCTTTGGTACAGCATAGAAACATGGTGTTTTCCGGGGAAAAGAAAGGAACATAAATTGGGGGATTCATTTTTAGATATTAAGCCTTCATCTAGGGCCGCAAAAATTTTCCCCTAAAATTTTTCACCGAATACTTTTGTGGGAAACCTAAACTAAGCACAGCATTTAAAATTTACGCATAAGAAAGTTTTTACACATACCAAAAAGTATGTAGGTGGGCCATTAAAACCCCCAAAGTTTTCCACCCCTTTTTTATGGGTGAATTTTTTATGCTAACATCACTCTCCAGAGTTCTCAAAGCATCCCATTCAGTTTTTGTCAAGTTGTTAGTCATAGTACCTGGTTTTAGATTTTCAAGATCATGGCATACTAATTTAAGAAAAATATCAATCTCCGGACAAAATTTAAGCTTTTTTTGGGCCCAGAAACAGTTCTTGCATTAACCCTTACGCCCAAAAATACCCTTAAATCTGACATTTGCTAATTCTTCCCCATTAATCCCCAAATTAAAAAAAGCTTCAGTTCGTCCTGTTGTTTAACCCCCTTTTTTGACGGACGTTCCCTAATAAAAATGGGCTCAAAAATTTTTTTTCTCTTTGCCTTTTGAAAGGGCCCTAATTTTATCTTTCCACCTACATAAGGGGGGTTTTATTTTTGGGGGGGACAAGGGTTTTACTTTCAAGGGTGTTTTTTTCAAATTACCCATAGAATATTTCAGGGAACGGCAAAAAAAATTTTTAAGTGGGCAAAATGGGGAAAAAAAAAAATACTTGCGCCATGTTTGGGGGGAATTTGTTCTTCCCCAGTTTATTCCTTTGGTAAAAATGAGTGTTTTTCTGTATTCTAAAAGGTTTTTTATGCATCCGGGCCCAAAACCCCAAAAAATGTATGGGGTTTTCCCTTAAGGTTTTTTGGGACCCGGGAAAAAAAAATTTTCCCAAAAATTTTTTTTCCTTTAAATTTCCCCTGCAGCTGCCATTTTTGGGGCACCCAAAAACTTTTTTTTTACTAACACCTACGGACGTCAGTAGGCGATATTTTTTTCGGGGCAGATTTTGTACTTTTTAAAGCTAGCACTTTGAAAAAGGGGGTGCGACTTTTTTTTTTTTACTTTTATTCCAAATTTTTATGTCACGTGAAAATGACCAAAAAAAAGCAATTTTTTGGGGTTTGGAATTATTTTTTTTATCTAACGGTGTTTCCAACTAAAGGGGTAAAAATTTTAAATTTTATTTTTTTTTTAATTAATTTTGGGCTTTTTCGGGCGCGGCGACCCAAATAGTGTAAAATTTTTTTATTTTTTTATTGGTTTTTTTTTTGTAAAATGGGAAAGGGGGGGGTTTAATTTTAACCTTTTTAAATTTCTTTTTATTTTTTTTTTTTTAATACTTTATTTTTTTTTTTTACTTTAAAAATTTTGTCCCTTTTTTGGGGCTTTACCACTAGGGGGCCATCCTTAAAACAAAGGGCCCAATTTCAATTCCGTCGCGACGGAAGTGGGCAAAAAAGAACATTGTGGGAAAACCGATCGCTTTCCCAAATTTTTGCCCTCGGGCTCAGCATCTTTACCGCTGAGTCCCCATCGGGGCTGAAAAAAGGTTGCGCCACCGCTTTTTTAGTCATTCCGACTTGGGCCCCCGGGCCAAACTTTCCGGGGGCCCCCGATGGGTTTAAAAAGCACAGGCGGGGGAAATCGCCCCCTGTGCTGAAACAAACCGGGTGTTAGCTGCAATTTACCACTAACACCCGGCGGCTGTGAAGCGGGAAAACGCGCCGCGATCCCGTTTCAAAGCCGGCATTTGTGGCCTATGGGTTACTCAAAATTCCAAAAGTCCGGGAAAAAAAGGGTTTAAAAAATTTTTCCCCACTCTTTCAGATTATTTACAAAAAGATTCAAATCCTTAATCCAATAAAATTAATGATATTTAGAGACCAGCACAAAAGTTTATCCCTTAGTCAAATACGTAATTTCCCCAACTTAACTCCTAAATTTGAGAGATTTAAAAATCCCGATTTGATCTAATAACCCCCGGGGCTCGTTCCCCTTTAAAGGGCCCAAAGGGGCCCCCCCGGTTTATCCTCTAAAAAAAGGGAACCCCGTTGAAGATGATATAAACCAAAAGGGAGATCTTCCAGAATTTCCAAGCACCCATCCTCCTGGGATTCCCCTCTTTCCCCCCCCCTGGGTCTACCCCTTCTCCTTGCTCTTTGTTGATCTCTCACATGTCAGAGGACCCCTTGGGCGGAAAGGGTTTAAAGTATTCCGTTTCCCCTTTTTTAATCTTTTTTTAAATCCTCTTTCAGAAAAGGAAAAAATTCCCCCTTTTTTTTTTAAAATCAAAGGGAAACCCCTTTGGTAAACGTTTTTTGCTTTCCTGCCTTCAAATTTAAATTTTTTTTCTTTCCAAGTACCCCTAAGAATCCCGCTTCCTCTGTGCAAAAAAACAGTCCCTCTTAAAAATTTTAGAGTCTGTTCAATTTGATCCTGTAAATTTTTTTGATGTGTCCCCCAAAATATTTTTTTTTTCCTAAAAGCAAATGTATTGATCTCATAGAACTATCAAAAAAGTTATTTTTCCCATTTACCCAAGAAACGTGAAAAACGTGAACTATCAGCTGGGACAATGCTTAGGCCGTTGACAGGGCTTATTGCCGCGTTTTTGGGGGGAGGGTTTTTCGCCCCCAATTCCCCGGCTGCCGTCAGGGGTGCGGGGGGGGGGGCCGCAGCTCGGGGGCCCCATAGACATGCTTATTCACGGCGCGACACCCCGTAAATAATTGACATGTCACTTTTTTTTTTTTTTTTTTAAAACAATGTTTTATTAGGAAAATAAAGATCACAACGATTGAAATGGTCCAACAAAAAAATAAATTTTAAAGTGAAGGTTTCTCCGTCTCTTCCTTCCCTTTTCTTATTTTCCTTACCAAGACATTCAAATTCATTTACAAGAATTTGATATTAACAATATGTAACACCCCCAAACACAATGTTAAAACCCTTAAAAAACAACCCCTGTCCCATCTCCCCCCTATCTTCTCATCCTGTTATGTCAAATTTCCCTGTTTCCCCATTCATTTTTTCCTTGGGTTTAGGAGGAATTTTTAAAAGGGGTTTAAATGATCCCAAAAATTTCTTGTTTTTGCGGCCCTTTTATAAATCCTTCCATTTTTAAAGAAGCCTCTTCATTTTTTCCCCTTTACCCCTTTCGTGTCTAGTTTTTCAAAAAAATAGGATTTGCCCCTCATGCTATTTTAACCTCAGCACCCCGGGACTCTCTGTTTTCACCAATGCAAAAGTATAATCTTTAGATGCTAATAGCACAAAGCCCCCCTTTCTCTTGATAATCCCACCCCCCCCCTGCCCCCTTCGGCTTTAGTATATTTTTGGAAATGCATTTTTGCGGTTCCATGGTACTTTGGGTCCCTACCTCCCAAAAAATTTCCCAAAACCCTCTCCCAGAATTTTGTATGTGAGTACAACCCCAAAAAGCAATAAGAAGGTTTCCCTTTGTCATTCCACACTTGGGGACAAGCTTTGAGAAAATTTTACCCTGACTACCTCACAGAATGGAATTAAATGCGTATACTGCCTGTGAAAAAAATTTTAAAATTTGGGTTTCTCTCCATACCTCCTGCCCGTACCTTCCTGACGATCTCAGCCTTTAAGGTTTTTATCTGTATTTCCTCATCGTGAGTTCCCCCTCCACTTGGAAAATACGCTGCGCTGTATCCCTTGTGCCCATGCCGAAAAGTTCCAGTACAACTGGACAAAGTACATATCCATCTTTTCTTTTCTAACCCTGCAAATCATCTGGCTCACTATAGCCTCCGGGGTTACCAGCTGGAACACAAATTTTTTGAGCTGATATACTGTAATCCCGTTTACCTTCAACCCATACCGAGTCGCATCCTCTCCCAACTCATCAACTTTTTCTTTGGCCTTTAATAAATCCTTAGAGAAGGATACCTTGGGTTTTTTCTCCAAATCCCAAATAACCATTCTCTCTCCCTTGACTAAACTCTGGGGTGACCAAAACGGCATCCAATGGTAACATAAAGGGGCCTCCCGAATGTTTGCGAATGAACCCCCGTAGCCAAGTGCCCCTAAATAAAATGTTATCCTTATGATTGGGGGAGTGCCTTTAGGGGGTTTTATAAGAGCCTTGATTCAAAAGGGATGTGCCATTTGGGACTTTGCTTGAGTGTTGGAGAAAAACTCGTGCGGGAACCATCCAAATGTGCCGCCACTCCCCGCAGAAAATATTTTGATATGGGAATTGGGCCCCTCCTTGTCTTTTTCCCTGAGAACTAGCTTGTTCATTGTATTCTCTTTTACCCTTGCTCCATATGAATTTCCTAAAAGCCCCCTTAAGCAATTGATATCCTTGTGTTTAATGACACGCACATTCTGGAGGGGGGTACAGAAATCGGCAAAGCAAACCATCTTTATCAGTTTATCCCCCCCCCAAATAGAAAAGGGGAAATTATCCACCGGGAAGTTCTTCCTGCCCTTTTTTATGATTGGGGTGAAATTAAGATTATAAAAAAAGTGATCGGGCCCCAAATTTTTGTTTCCCTAAGTAGGTAATGGCGAAGGGGGCCACCCCAAACCCCAACTCCCGCTTAGAAAGCCGTCCCTTGCCCCCAATTTCAGGAGTTGACTTTTATCTTTGTTAATTTTATAGCCTAAAAATGACCAAAACTCCTCTAATATTTCCATGACTTTCCTTACATGACCCCGGGGGTTCTCCAGAAAAAAAAGCAGTCACTGCGAAACATCTAATCTGTCTCAAACTTCCCTATTGTCAGTTTTTGTATCTTTTTTTTGTTTGAAACACAGCTAAAGGTTCTAGAGCTATTTTTAAAAAAAAGGGGGGGAAGGGGACCCCCTCCTTTCCCTTTCTGTAGCTTAAAGGCCTGGGAAATGAAGCCCGAGTTTTAAATCTTTGCTTGGGGGTTCTTATACATAGCTTTCACATTGTCCTACACAACCAATATCCCCTTTTTATCCAGGACAAAATTTTAAACCAACCCCAATGAACATTACAAAAACCTTTTTCGGATCTAAGGCTAAAAAGGGCTGGACTTTTTGACTTTTTTTTCCAGATTTTTTGCTCAATCTGGCTGTTATAACCTTTTCTAATATTTTTGTCCCCGATCCCCTTTTACAAATCCCATCTGGGATCCCCAATCATTGAGGTAAAAAAGGGGAAAAGCCTATTTGCCATGCCCTTAGACCAAATGTTCACTCTTGATTTATTTAAAATATTGGTCTATAGACCCTGGCAAGGGTGCCACTCTCCCTGGCTTGTTAGGACTCTGACAGCCCGTCCCCTGTAGGGAGCATTCTTTCTGAGTTTTTTTTATTTCATTTAAGACCCCCGCATCTGGGGGCAGCTCCTCCCCCCATCAACTTAAGAAGTCCCCCGAGAATCCGTCGGGCCTGGCGCTTTCCCCATAGGTAATTTCCCTATGACCTCCGAGATTTTCCCCAACCTTTTTTCCCTATTTAAGGCCCCCGGTCCCATTGTCAATCTGGGAAAACTCACCCCCTTAAGAAAATTCTCGACCCTTATCCAGATCATAAGGGGGGTTGGGTTTCAAATTGGATAGTTTCCCCCAAGATCGAGTTAATCTGTTTAGGCATTGGGTTTTATTTCCCTGCCCCTCTTGTAGTCAAGATGTTAGTAACTGCTCCCTTCCCCCACTAAATTGGCTAACAATTTACCAGCTTTATTCCCATGTTTGTAAAGAGATAGTTTTAAGTGATCGCTGAAAAGTCTTCAAACACCCTGCGCAGGCGTATGCCGCTTTGGCCTGTACCCCCTCACCTTACTGTCTGAGTTTGGGTTTTGTAAAAATTGGGATAATGTTCTCGGGTAGCAGTGCCCCATCTGCTTTAGAAAAATCTTTTTTTTTTGTGCCCTATTCCATAACCTTCGTCCAAAACAGCCTTTGCTGCATCCCCACAAAAATACATCTTTTACTGTTCCCGATTCCTTTTTTTAAACTCCCACAACCCCCCCTTTAAAGGGTACCCGAATTGTTTGCATTTGCCAGAGAACAAGGAAACCTCCACAAAAAGTCTGAAATCCCTTTAGTGTTTCCCTGATGTTAATACTGATTGGCGCTGGTCAAAAATGACTATGTTTGATCCCTACCCCTTCTACTTTCTTGACAGTTCTGGGAACTAAAAAATAGTCAAGCGGGACCAAGACGTCTTTAATGGGAAAAGTGTGAATTGCTTCGTGGATTAAAAATGATCTCCACACTCCACCAGCTGAGTGTTTTCACAAAGCCCTTTTTTGTACGGCTTTAGTGAGTCCCCCTTCTAGGTCGGTGTCCCTCTCTTTTTATCCTCTAAATTGCTCATCAGCTGTTAAAGTCTCCCCCTAGCAAATGTTTTTGTTGCTACCCCCAGTACCTTCTGTTTAATCCGGGAAAGAAGGGTCTATCTCTCTTATTGGGGGATACACGTTTTACACACTAAGTTTTACCAGCCGGTATCCCAAAACCAATTTATCCATCTCCCCCCCGCTATGTTTTTAAAAGGGTAAACAGTTTTACCCCCCAATTTTATGTAGAAAGGGTTTAACACTCCAGTTTCCCTTTTTTTGCTGGAGAGCCCCCCCACCTCCCCCACCCACCCCTTTTTTTATTCCGCTTTAAATCCCTTCCTCTGGTGTGTTTCTTGTAATAAGGCTAGGTTAGTTTCTTTTTCCCCCGATGCCGTAGACCATATTCCCCTTGGAGGGGACCGCACCCCTAAATTCCAACTAATACTTTAAACATTGGGTTATCCCATTTGGTTATAGAACAAAGGGGGGTTTTAGAGGCCCGGTGAAACAAACAGTATAACATTTAAAATAAAACAAACCAAGAAAAGTTAACCCTTTTCCTCTCTCCTTTTTTCCCCCTTTCCCATCGCTGATTTTATTTTTTTTACATTGAAAGTAACATCCCTCCTACCATCATTTTAAAGATATCCTAACCCGCTTTCCCCCCCTCATCCCCTATGCTGTATAAATATTAATCATTACCTAGATCAAATGATTCCCCCGATAGAACAACTTGACTCCGGGGGTCTTGCGTCAAATAATCCCCATAAAACCTATCAGAGTTAAAACCATCAAGATCCCCTCTCTTCAACCCCCACAAGGCCCCCGTTTGGGGCTAATTTTTCTCTCTTAAGTGTCCTGTGACCTTCTCATGGGGCTCTTTCTTGACCCGAACCTTTGGGCCCCTTTCTAGAGGGGTTTTCGACACTTCGCCCCGTAATTGCGACCGATAAAGTCCTCATCGAACCTGCATTAATGCCCTTCTACGTCTCGGAGAGTTTTTGGGGTGAATAAGGGGGCTAGTTCTTTTTTTTCCCCCTCTTCTGTGAATTACAAGTGATAGGTTTTTCATTGCCGAAAAATTTTTAAAACTGAGGATATTTAAAATAAATTTAACCCGCTTGCGGGGCCCAAACTGAACAAAATTTTTTTAAAAACCCTCCTTTTAGAAACTTTTACAGAGTAGTAGCAAAAAACAAAAATTTTTCCCCCCCTCTGTTGAACCTGCCCCTCCATTTTTTTCCCATATCCCCATCAAGCATTTCTTTTTTGCAAAAAACCAAGAATTTTAAAATAAGGTCTCGGTCTAACTTGGCCTTGTCCTGGGCATCGGTCCTGGGGGCCCAATTCTGTGGCCCTTCAACTTTTAAATGCTTGTCAATCCCAAAATGGGAAAAATTTTTCTGCCACAATTGGGTAGCGCTGCCGTTTTCATACTCTCTGGCACTCCAAAATTCGCAAGTTTTTCGCCTGGACGGGTTTTTTAAAAATTTTATTTTTGGTTTTCCCGAAGGCAGTTTTCTTTAAAGCTTGGTAAGGCATTTCTGGGCCCAAATAGTCATCTTTTACACAATCAGTCTATGCTCAATTTAGAGAGCTGGGGTGCCTGATTTGAGACCTCTGCCCGCAGGGGAGAGAGTGTAGATGTCACCGATGCTGTGACTGATTTTGTGACAGTGTCCTCCAATGCTGCTGTAATTGCTGGGCTATGAGTGTGGCCACCTTTGCTGCTAGCTCCTCACAGCTCCATGTCTGCCCCGTTATTAACTCAGTCCCAGGGGTTTCTGCCACCTCCTCCTGTGCTCCCTGTGCTGCCTGCTGTATACTTCTGCCACTTCCTGTGGCGCGTGATGCCTTGGGCGCCATCTTGGACGCCATGCTGCCGGAGTGAGTGCTGGAGTTCAGTGCTCCTCCTGCTCCCCGCGCTGCTCTCGACGTCCGCCCTGCTCACCGGAACGGAGTATGGTGTGCCGGCGCTCGTTACGGCTGTCTGTGCTGTGCTATGTCTGGCGGGGAGCTGGTTATAGGGGAGCTCGGACCGGAGCTGCGATCCTGCCCTTCTCCTCACATGCGCGTCGGAACCGGAAGTGACATGTCACTTTCTCCCCGCCCGGCGTATTCGCCGAGTGGGGAGAGGAGACGGAATAACATAGTTCTCTATGAGAACTATGGATTACCGTAATGCCCGGGAAAGGATTTCAGCCGTACTGCAGCGCAAATACGCCGCACAGTACGGCTGAAATCAGTGCCCAAATCAGCCGTGTGAACGAGCCCTTACTCTTAACCCCTTAGGGTCACTTGCTCATCAAAACTGGGTACACTTCTCCACAGAATTCTACAATGCAGTTATTGACCAAATATTTTAAAAGCATCTGATCACCTGTATAAGCCATGTGGCCACAAATACATTACAAAATGGTGATAAAAGGTGCTTGGTTTTGCTGAACATTAATTGGCTGCTTGTGTGAACAGATCCCTAGACCTCCTTCAGAGCTGTTTGTAGTTTTCCTCTGAAAAAAAATGCATTTTGAACTGCTAGTGCCACAACAAATTTCACATGTGGTGGGTTTTATATTTCACTACAGAGTTTAACTTCTGGCTACAAACAATAGCTTCTAAAAATGCAGTGACAAATGCAGCAAAACCATTTGTGAATCTAGCCTTAATCTATCTTTAAAGGGGTTTTCTCACTAGCAAGATCATATCTGTAATGATGGGGACAGTAAAAATAAGCACTTTTGCAGTTGGTCTGCATTACCAAAATCATTTAGTATAGCAGCTGTTACAGTACCTAATCTGTGTGTCTAGAGCTAATTCTGCAGCCTGGGGTGGGCCTTGCCTCCTTTGCTGTGATTGGCTGTCCTGCGCTCTCTGTGTGCACTCTCCTGTGAGCTGTGTGAAACAGGCTGCTTGTTCTTGTCTCTGCTCCTCTCCCAGTGATAGCTCTAATGTAAAGGATATGGGCAATTACTGAGTCTCTTTAGCGGCTAGGTTCATTCCTCCCAGTCGTATAACATACCCTTATACAGTCTGCTCCCCCCACCCATGCAACACACCCTTATACACTGTGATCTCCCCACCCATATAACACACCCTTATATACTCTGCTCCCCCACCCATATAACACACCCTTATACACTGTGCTCCCCGCACCCATATAACACACCCTTATACACTGTGTTCCCCCACCCATATAACACACCCTTATACACTCTGCTCCTCCCTCTACCCACTCATGAAAAAGAGCAGAGTGCATTATGCACATTTGTTTAATCATTTTGGTGTCAAAATGTCCCTCTACCTTCCTGGTTTTATCAGGTTTTGAATGTAATGCATTTTTCTGCCCATGTGCATCTTAGATATGTGAAGGGTCCTGCAGGGTTGTGTGCCCACGTACAAATTATAGGGCTGTTATGTACGTGACACTAGCTATGCATAACCAGGATTGTATTAGGGAGACACAAATAGAAACACAGGTAGGTAGGAGAGAGAGAGAGAGTAAGAGAAAAAGAGTGAGAGAAAGGGGTTTTTGCATTTTAATCTTTGTTTAAGGGGGGATTCATGACAGTAGCTTGA
>JAODAL010040484.1:0-35000 GCA_025379985.1 Phyllomedusa bahiana
AAACAGTCTGTAAAAGTACAGCCCTGCTCTACATGCTGCGGCATCAGGAGCCGCAAACTCTGATGTCTGCAGCGACGCCAAAAGACGTCACTGCAGACGAACGACCTAAAATGGAGCTATATGTGAGATGCTCTGCAGAACAGTTATAAAATGGAGCTAATTGTGAGATGCTCTGTAGAATAGGAATAAAATGGAGCTTATGGAGAAATGCTCTGTAGGACAATAATAAAAAGAAACTACGTGTGAGATGTTCTGCAGGACAGGGGTAACAATAAGCTGTAAGTGAGCTGCCCTGCAGGACAGCAATACAATAAAGCGGTATGTGAGATGCTCTGCATAACAGTAATAAAATGGAGCGATATGTGAGATGTTCTGCAGAATAGGAATAAAGTGGAGCTTTAGGGGAAATGCTCTGCAGGACAGTAATAAAAAGAAACTATTTGTGAGATGTTCTGCAGCACAGGGCTAACATGAAGCTGTAGGTGAGATGCCCTGCAGGGCAGTAATACCAAGAAGCAGTATGCAGGACAGTAAAATACTATGGGTCTGTAATTGGAGGTGAGATGCTCTGCAGGACAGTAATAGAATGAAGCTATATGCGCGATGCTCTGCAGGACAGTAAAATACTTGGGTCTATTATTGGAGGTGAGATGCTGTTCAGAACAGTAATAGAATGAAGCTATATGTGAGATGCTCTGCAGGGCAGTAAAACACTATGGGTCTGTTATTGTAGGTGAGATGTTCTGCAGGACAGTAATAGAATGACACTATATGTAAGATGCTCTGCAGGACAGTAAAATAGTATGGATCTGTAACTGGAGGTGAGATGCTCTGCAGAACAGTAATAGAATGACGCTATATATGAGATGCTCTGCAGGACAGTAAAATAGTATGGATCTGTAACTGGAGGTGAGATGCCCTGCAGAACAGTATTAGAATGATGCTATATGTGAGATGCTCTGCAGGATGGTAAAATAGTATGGATCTGTAACTGGAGGTGAGATTCTCTGCAGAATAGTAATAGAATGACGCCATATGGAGATGCTCTGCAGATCAGTAAAATAGTATGGATCTGTAACTGGAGGTGAGATGCCCTGCAGAATAGTAATAGAATGACGCCATATGTGAGATGCTCTGCAGGACAGTAAAATAGTATGGATCTGTAACTGCAGGTGAGATGCTCTGCAGAACAGTAATAGAATGACGCTATATGTGAGATGCTCTGCAGCACAGTAAAATAGTATGGATCTGTAACTGGAGGTGAGATGCTCTGCAGAACAGTATTAGAATGACGCTATATGTGAGATGCTCTGCAGGATGGTAAAATAGTATGGATCTGTAACTGGAGGTGAGATGCTCTGCAGAATAGTAATAGAATGACGCCATATGTGAGATGCTCTGCAGATCAGTAAAATAGTGTGGATCTGTAACTGGAGGTGAGATGCCCTGCAGAATAGTAATAGAATGACGCCATATGTGAGATGCTCTGCAGGACAGTAAAATAGTATGGATCTGTAACTGCAGGTGAGATGCTCTGCACAACAGTAATAGAATGAAGCTATATATGAGATGCTCTGTTGAACAGTAATAAAATGGAGCTATATGTGAGATGCTCTGCGGGACAGTAAAATACTATGGGTCTGTTATTGGAGGTGAGATGCTCTGCAGAATAGCAATAATATTTTGGTTGTTTCTGCTGCATAGTCAACCTATCATTATGCAGCTGTCACTTTGCACTGTCTGCTGGGTTATGCTGTGGTCAGTGATTGGTATGACCTCGTCGTTTGATCAGGGTGGTCCTTACGCTATGGCCTATGTGGTGCTTTATGAGCCTCATAGTCCAGGTACTTACTCCTCTGGGTCCTGTCGGTGACCAGCACCAGGACCTGCCTTGTATTGACCAGCAGCCGGCGCCAGGACGTTACATGCTCAGTGTCCTGATGGTAACTCTTGTGGTTCCACCATTTCACCGCTGCTCGTGTGTGTGTGTCTCCCTGCACGTGTACAGTATAAACAGGCCGCACCACAGAGCCTGATGTTTTCTTCTCCAGGCACCTGGCACAGGTAGGGTGACGCCCATGTTCTTAAGTACACACCGTGCTGGCATCAGGTGTTTGGCATGGAGGCTGAAACTAAATATGTGCCCGCTGTTTTATTATTCTTAGTATTGCAAATGTCACAAGGTAAATCAGAGCCGTGTTGTAGGGTTCTCCTGCATCTTCTAATATCTTTGCATTAATGTAACGTAAAACAAGCAAAAACTTAACCCAAAGATATACATTTTGTCTTCTATAACCCTATACACAGTATATATATATTTAATATCAATTGTTATTCTGCCACTACAAAGACCAAATACAGGGACACCAGGGGGCCAGGTACAACTATTGCTTTTAGGTCCTTGACAGCATTACCGCAGGCTGTGTGTGGTTCTACATCTTCAGACTCCCCCTTCCTGTTCAGGCTGTGGGCGGTTCTACAGCTTCAGGCTCCCACTTCCTGTTCAGACGGTGGACGGTTCTACAGCTTCAGCTCTCACTTCCTGTTCAGGCTGTGGGCGGTTCTACAGCTTCAGGCTCCCACTTCTGTTCAAGCTGTGGGCGGTTTCAGCTTTCAGGTCCATTCCTGTTCAAGTGTGGGTTTTAAAAGCTTCGGCTCCACTTCCTGTTCAGGCCCCCGTGGGGGTTCTACGCTTCAGGTCCCTTCCTGTTGGTGTGGGTGGTTCTACGCTTCAGCTCCCAATTTCCCCCGGGAAAGGCGGGGGGGGTTTTCTTTTCAGCTTCGATCCCAATTCCCGTAGGGTGGTGGGCTTTTTTCGCTTAAAACTCCAATTCCCGTTAGGGGTGGACGGGTTTTTTCAGCTTCGACTCCCACTTCCCGTTCAGGCTGTGGGGTTTTTACAGTTCAGGTCCATTCCTGTTGGTGTGGGCGGTTCTACAGTTAGGCTCCCACCCTTTTCCTTGTTCAAAGTGTGGACGGTTTAAAAATTCAGGCTCCCACTTCCGTTCGGCTTTTGGGCGGTTCTACAGCTTCAGGCTCCCCCCTTCCTGTTCAGGTGTGCTTGGGGTTACAGCTTCAGGCTCCCACTTCCTGTTCAGGCTGTGGGCGGTTCTACAGCTTCAGTCTCTCACTTCCTGTTCAAGCAGTGACAGGTTCTACAGCAGTGACCTGCATTTCAGCTCTACTATACATAGCTCAGTCTGTTAGAGGGACATCTGTGATAGAAGGTTTTAAACAGCAGAGCACAAAACTACAGAGCTCTAAAGGGTTAAATTTTGTCAGTAAGAACATAAACAAGCTCATGTGCTGCTGATACAAAACTGCAGGGAGAGGTGGTCGGTAACCTAGGGAAGCGTGTGTAAACAAGCAAGAGATAAGAATTGTTCTAACTCTAAAAGTAAGCAAAATCAAAACAGCAATGTTTTGGTTATAGTCTTTATTTACTTTTGCATACATTTGTTTAAACCCTTCACGACTTGGCCGTTTCAATACGTCAAGGTGGTTGGGGGTTCACGCACCTGGACGTATGGAACGTCCAGAGGATCGCGCTGAACTCTAAGGCAGAGTTCTCGCGATCGGCGCGGTGTGTCAGCTGTATATTACAGCTGACATCACGCAGCGTCGGCCCCGACCACGGATCGCTTCTGGGGGGGGGGCCGAGGTTAACCCCTTAATTATCGCGACGATCGGGTCGCAATAATTAAGGAGACGCAGGAGGAGATGCTCCTCTGCGTCTCTGTCGGCATGGAGCAGCGCACGGATCGGGCGCATCCGTACGGCTCTGCCCTCTTGACAGACAGCACGGAGGGCTAGAGAATGCCTCGGGGTTGTCTGGGACGTCACGACGCCCGGGGCCGTGCCTGTGGCAATGACCGGCCATCATGGACTGACAGTTGTCATAGAACCAGTCTTAGCAACAAGCTATCGTACTGTTTCCTATTGAATGAGGGATCTAAAGAATCTCTCATTCAATCCCCTATGGGGAAAAGTAAAAAATACGTGAATAATGTAAAAAAAAGTGAAAGAAAAACTGGTAAAAACACAAAAAAATAAAATAAAAATACGTACACAGCCCTTTCACCTTTACAACGCCAATCGCCCAAAATAATGATCAAAAATAAATAAAGTTACCCTTATTTGGTATCGCCGCAGCTTGCGTAATGACCTAGCACTATAAATTTCATGTTATTTATATCCCGTAGGTGAACGCTGTAAAAAAAAAAACCAAAAAAAAATCACAGATAAAGATTATTGCTTTCCATCCCGCCAGCACATAAAAATGGGAAAAAAAAAAAGCGTCATCAAAAAATACCTAAGAAACGCCCAAAGTTGTACCAATTCAAACGACAGTTCATCCCGCCAAACAAAAGTCTATACAGCTTGTCTACGGAAAAAAATAGAAAATTGTATAGCTCTCAAGAAGCCAGATGCGATGCAATAAAAATTGTTTTACACACTAAAAAACTTTCTTTTTTTTTAAGTGCTTCGCTTAAAAAAATAACTATATAAATAGGGTATCGCCATTATCGTTAGTCGACCCAAAGAGGTAAAGCTATCTTATCACGGATAGCTGCACGGTGAGCCCTGTTAAAAAATAAAAATAAAAAACACTACTAGGATTTGCGTATTTTTTCACCCTGGCCGCCAAAAAATTGGATTTAAAAGCGATCAAAAAGGCCACTTGCCCCCAATGATACCAATAAAAAAAACGTCAACTCATCTTGCAAAAACAAGTCCCTATCACAAGCTCCAAGCACAGATAAAATTTAAAAAAAGTTATCGGCTCGCGGACTATGGCGATGCAAAATCGTATTTTTTCCTGGTTGAAATAAAAGTGTTTTATTGTATAAAAGCAGTAAAAAAACATTAAAAAATATACAATTTTGGGTATCGGTGTAATCGTATAGAAATGCTGAGTAAAGTTACCATGTCATTATACCGTACAGTGACGCTATTAATAATTAAAAATATAAAAAAAACATACCAGTTTGCTGTATTTTGTTCAATTTCATCTCACAAAAACTTAATAAAATGTGAACTTAGCATCTTATGCACCGCATATTGGTACAATAAATACTTCATCTCATCCCAGCATAAAAAACATGCACATACAACAGCTCTGCACACAGCTAAATTAAAACGTTATGGCTGTCAGATTAGGACATCTTAATTATCGCAATTTTTTTTAGACGTATTTCTAATGTGTAAAGTTTATAAAACAGAAAATATAACTATATTAATCTATATCATTGTAAATTGTACGACCCCCATAGTAAAGTTATACATCATTTACACTCACGGCGAATGCTGAACTAAATGATGAAACTCAAAAAACAATGAACCGTACTGCGTTTTTCCACCCCATTTTCATTGCCCAATGCTAAAAAAAAACGATGGAAAACACCAGTGCATACAAATTGACAGTTCTCCCTAGATGATGTTCCCTGATGGGGTTGAATCCTAAATGGGGCGATACTTCTGGAAGGTTTTCGACCTGTTCTTGCTACTTTGGTTGGCTTTTGCAAATGCGACATGCCCCACCAAATCTGCGTTCCAAATGCCTAATAGCGCTCCCTCCTTTTTACGCCCTGCCATGCGGCCCAAACAGACAGTTTCACCCACATGTAGGGTATTGCGAATTGGAAGAATTTAGATTAACAAAGTTTTAAGTTTTTTTTTTTCCTGGATTCACTTGTACTATATGTAAAATTTTAAGCTAGAAAATTGCAAATTATTGGAAAAAAAAATGTTTTTTTAAATTTTCACAGCTTATGCTAAATAAAATTGTGAATCACGTGTGGGGTCATATACTCAATGCACCCCTGGATATATGCCTTTAAGGGGTTGTAGTTTCCAATATGCGGTCTATTAGGGGTGGTTTATTAAGTTTTAGCACCTTAGGGTGTCCCAATCCTGAAATGGCGCCTATTAAATAAATTCGTATTGAAAATTGAGACCCTAGAGTAGTGCTATAGTAGGTGCTCCTCTTTCTGGCGGGCTTATGGGTGAGCCAAATAATGCACTAGCCGGCCACATATGGGATATTCTAAAAAACGGCAGGACCTGGGGGGGGAATTGATATTAAGTTGCACTTTCCTAGTCACATTTACTGTTATTCCAGAGGAATAATGGAATATATATTGAAAATCTGCAAAAAAAGTGAAATTTTGAAATTTTACCTACACTTTGCTTTAAATTTCATGTGAAATATTAAAAGGGTTATCAAACTTACTAAAATGTGTTGTAAATACGTTAAGGGGGTCTAAGTATCTCAGATGGTGTCACTTAAGGGGGGTTTCTAAATTGCAGGCCCCTCAAATGCCACGTCAGAACTGGAGTGGTCCTAAAAACAATGTATATTGCAAATTTTCTTTGAAATGTGAGAAATTACTACTAAAATTTCTAAGCCCTTATGTCGTAAAAAAAAAAAAAAAAAGACATTTAAAACAATGATGCCAACTTAGTGGACTTTATGGTAGATTGCTAGTTATAAAACTATTATGTGGGGTATAATTATCGGTCTTGGCACGCTGAATAATTTTGCATACTTTAATAAATCGCTCATATTTTTCCTAAATTTTCATGAATTTTTTGATTTTTTCACAAATAAACAAGGATTGTATGGATGAAAAATTCTTACTAACTTTTAAAAGCACAATGTGTCACGTGGAAAACAATCTCTGAATCACATGGCTAGGTAAAAAGTGTCAAAAGTTATTTTCTCACATAAAGTGACATATGGCAGATATCAAAAATAGGGGCTGTGTCAGGACGGGTTCAAAACAGGGTCTGGTAACTTTAGGGGTTTAAAGCTAATCCATATATGGTGAGAAAACCCATAAATTGGCTCAGAGCTGTTTAGCTCACAGAGCATTGTCTAGACTGGATACAATGAAAGCCATTATTTAGCTAAGGGAGCTTTCACACAGCGCAGTTTTGGTGCAGTTTTAACTGCGCTCCAATTAAACTGCTTATTACCAGCAAAGAGCTTCTTTAAAGTTGTCCCTAAATTGTTCAGATAGGTGTTCAAGAAGTAATCAATGACTGTGTGTGACGTCTTGTGGATACTATCCGTCACTAATTGATTACTGACTTTACAAAAGTTTAGATATGAAATGAGCTTGCTGTAATAAAGGCAGTTTAATTGGAGCGCAGTTAAAACTGCACCAAAACTGCGCAGTGTGAAAGCAGCCTTAATGACAAACACCAGGTAACTTCAGCCATTACCATATCCTGTGGGTGCAGGTTCTATAACTTTACCCACGTTTGGGTTCAGACAGGGAGGCTTTCAAACCTTATGATGTCATTGAACTTCCTTTAACCCCATGTCCTCTGTTTTATCCACAGAAAGAATAATTGATTGCCTTAGTTTTTATGGGACCCATTAACATATTTATATACAGATATCATTTCCACCTTTGCCTTCTTTTCAATATGTTGCTTTGACAACCTCTCTTCATAACAGAGATCTCCCGTAACTCATATTAATTGGGTTGTCCTTCTCCGAACTCTCTCCAACTCTTTGAAATCATTTTTATGGACTGATGCCTAAAACTGGACTGTAAACTGCCGTATTATTCAATGGGGTAAAACAATAATTACTTCTCTAGAAACTATGCTCTTGCTCACACAACAATATCTCGATAGCTTTTGATGCAGCAAACTGGCATTGAGTGCTGTAATTATTTTATTATCAACATGTACAGTAGACCTTCACAACTTAGCATGAGGTGGGAGCTAAAACCACTCAGGAACAACCCAGGATTGACTGGGAATACCATCTGTTTGGCAATGCCCATGAACCACCCAAGAACAATATCTTGATAGCTTTGGATGCAGCAAACTGGCATTGAGTGCTGTAATTATTTTATTATCATCATTTACCGTAGATCTGCCGAATTTGCTCGTGGTGGAGGCTATTTAACCACAAGGAATAACTCTGGATTGGATGGGAACACATTTGCCGGGCAATGCCACCCAAGAACATTTATTCGATAGCTTTTGGTGCATGCCAAAATGGATTGGTGCTGTAATTAGTTGGTCGACCCAAGAACATCACTGTATGTTGTAGCTTTTGATGCAGCAAACTGGCATTGAGTGCTGTAATTATTTTATTATCAACTTTTACAGTAGACCTGCACAACTTAGCATGAGGTGGAGGCTAAAACCACCCAGGACACCCCTGGATTGACTAGGAACACCCTCTGCCTGGCAATGCTCACTGGCTACCCAAGAACAATATCTTGATAGCTTTTGATGCAGCAAACTGGCATTGAGTGCTGTAATTATTTTAT
Organism: Phyllomedusa bahiana; assembly: GCA_025379985.1. Lineage (NCBI taxonomy): Eukaryota > Metazoa > Chordata > Amphibia > Anura > Hylidae > Phyllomedusa > Phyllomedusa bahiana. The sequence goes on from JAODAL010040484.1 coordinate 8,295, forward strand.
TATCAACATGTACAGTAGATCTGCACAACTTAGCATGAGCTGAGGGCTAAATAGACCTAGGAACATCCCTGGATTGATGGGAAGTCCTGTGCCTGGCAATGGCCGCTGACCACCCAAGAACAATATCTTGATAGCTTTTGATGCAGCAAACTGGCATTGGGTGCTGTAATTAGTTTATTATCAACATTTATAGTAGACCTGCACAACTTGGCAGGAGATGGGGGCCAAAACTGAATAGGGAACACCTGCTGACTGCTTGTCAATGCCCCTGAAAACCCCCAGACCACCCAGGAACTCCCTTGCACCACGCTGAAATGCTCCCACACCACCTGAGAATGCCCATGAACCAACTGGGAACACCCCTAAGTCATCCAGAAACACCATTTTGTGTTTATCTTGTTAGAGATAATTAGTTTGCTCTGAAACGAATTCCCTCCATGGGGTGACATCACTCCCTGTTCATTGTGCTCTCTGCTAATCATACAACAGAGTTATGGTCAGGGAACCAGGTGACCATAGAAACATGTGTGCACTCAGAGCACATAAAATGTCTCTTATCTCATGACTAATGTAAAATCTATGAACACTATGTATTTAGAAAAAGTTTTCACTTAAATTGTCCCTTCATGTTGAAAGCTAATGTTTGTAGTGAGAAAACTAGCATAAATGAACATTAACTTTTCAACAATTTATTTAAATTCACAGTATGAGTAAATATTAAAAAATATATATATTATACCTTATTAGAGAAAATTGGCTGTTTCTCCACTTCCTGTACATCCCTATCCCAATATCATTCACTGCTGAACTCCATAGTGTATTTGTGAGACAGACTGTCAGCTGACTGAGGGATCAGGTTACATGCTGCCCAAAGAAGTCTATGGAGATGGGAGGAGGAGGAGTGTGGCTAGAGAAATACAGAGGCAGAGAGCCATACAGAGAAAGCTCTAGTAAGTGTTATACCTCACCTGAGTGCTGCATTTACAGCTTACACTGTTCAGTACCGCTTTATAATGTCCTCCATGCTGCTTCTGAGGGTGTGCTATAGAGATAAATGCAGGCTTGGACTGGCCCAAAGGGGAGCAGAGAAAAACCCTGGTGGGCCTTTGGCATGGTGAGCTCTAGGTCTAGGTCTGCTTTTCAGGGAAAAAGGAATAGAAAGAGAGGCAGATAACAAGAGCAAGAGTAAAGTGTGGCACAGATCAATATACAGTAGCGTGTGTGGCCCTAAGAATCAGCACCACTGGTGGGCCCCTAGAATCACCTCCACTGGTGGCCCCAAGTATAAACTCCACTCGATGTACACAGCTTATCCCGAAAGGTCATCAGAAAGGTATTTGAAATTTATCTTAGTGGTGCACACCATGTGATAGATTGGGTTCATCTTGCTAGATATTTTAGACATTTTTATCATTCATATGCCCCTTTCTGGATACAGACTAGCCCACAGAGGAGCAGGAGAAAACCCTGGTGGGCCTTTGGCATGGTGGGCTCCTGGTCATAGCAGACTTGGTTCCACTTATTAGGGAGAAAGGCTGAAAATGAGAGGCAAAAACAAAGAATCAACTCCACTGGTGGGCACCAATAATCAACCTCACTGGTGGGCCCCAAAAATAAACTTCACTTGTGGGCCGCAAGCACCTCAGTCCAGCATTGACTGGTTGGCTGTCTTGAGCTGCAATATGGCTCATACCCACAGCTGCTGGTTCATGCATTTACCTCTCCTCTGTTGCATGCAGCTTCTTGCATCCCTGCTGATATGGTCCATTCCTCTCTGGCTACTGTATAGGTTGCTCACCCTTTAATTTTTAGAAGTCCTGTGTGCACCACCTATCTGCTCCTGCCTTTCACAGGGTTAATGCACCTAGCTGCCTGATCTTCAGTGGATATTCCTACTTTCTGAGCTACTTTGTGCATTCATTCCTAGTTTAATCCTCATCTTGTTTCTGACCTCATCTTGTTTCTGACTATGCTTCCCGTCTGCTCCTCTGGTACTATGCCTGAACATCAGCTGTGGCCATGGATGACTATGTAGGAGGTAACAACCTTGGATTCACAGGCAGCAAAGTTCAGATTCCAGGAGTTAAAGTGTGAAAACTTGGGGGCTCCTTAGACTTTGGTCCCTGGTGTGGTTTTAGGCCAAAGCCCTCAAGTGACCCACTGGATCTACCACTCGTTACAATGGCTTACTTTAGACCAAAATTGTGTGACAAAAAGTGGGTTCAATATGCATATTTTAAGCCATGCCTTATTTACTAAGACACAGGAGGTGGTTGCTTGAGGGAAGCGGATAAACAGGATATGGATCCATAGGACCGTATAAGTCACGTCAGGGAGCGGAGTCTAAAGAGCCTCCCGGTTCTTCACCAGAGCCTGCCGCAAGACTGGTTGGACTCGTGCTACAGGAGACTCCCAGGTCGATACCCCTGAAGTGACTTGTTTGCATTGGCGGCTGGAGACGGCAAAGAGGTCAGGGCAGGAAGCAGTTAATGTAGTCAATAGCAACAAGCAGATGGTCAGGTACATGGTATTGGCACAAAATGGACAGCAACTCTCAATAATAAACACCAATGGACTGGCAAGGCATGCAGGAAGAGGAAACAAATTATACGGTCAGCACCTGGCGATAACCCAATTGCAGGCACGCTGGCCCTTTAAATAACACCCAATGCACGTGTGCCCTATGGAGTGGGTACGCAAGTGCTGGAACAAAGCAGAGGACCGCATCGGAGCATGGAGAGGCGAACAACACTAGTCCAGAGCAGAGGGAGCCCGAGCGCATCAACACGTGACAACCACACAAGGGAACAAAGTCTAAGAAGCCTCCTGTTTTTTAGTGAGTTGTTACAATGGTTAGTGAACACACGTGTTGCCAGCTCACCTGCTGATGTACGCTGCAAGTGGTGGTGCATGGAAAAAGACAGCTACGAACAAGGGAGTGTGTCCCGAAACGCGTCATTTTTGTTTGCTTACGCCATTGTTCATGACCTTTTACTACATTCCAAATAAATTTGAATTTTATTCACTAGTGCTGGATATATTGGTGTTGGAGTTGTTACAATGGCTTACTTTTGACCAATAGTTTTTGACAAAAAGGTTCAATTGGCACATTTAAAGACTTGCCCCTTTCAAAAAGCCACACCCCTTTCACCAAAGCCATCCCCCTTTCAACAAAGCCACACCCCTTTCAACAAAGCCATCCCCCTTTCAACAAAGCCACACCCCTTTTGAAAACTAAGGTACACAAAAGGCGACATGTATGAACAGGGCTGCGCCAGTTTTCTGGTGTACTTTGAGCCAAAAAGAATGTTAAGAAAACAGGTGCACATCCTAACTTTAGGTGCGATAAGTACCTTTTGTTAATGCACCAAAGACACTTTTTTAATGCTCCAAAGATTTGGGCAGTTTCTGGGGACGTCGCACCGGGGAGTATAGAATTAGACTCATTATAGTCTTGACACCAACCAAGGTGCAGATCAGAACAGTAAGATCAGCCAAGACCAGGGTTTTAAAGGTGACTGCCTGAGCCAGATTGTGTATGGGCTCTACACATGCCCTTATGTATGAACTGCAGAAGATTGACCGGGTAAAGGTGTGGCCTGGTCAGTACTTGTTGTATTGTCTTACATTGCCGGATGTATGACCTAAGAAGAACAGCCAGACAGGGGTAAAAAGGTAGTGCCTGTGCCAGAATTGTGGTATTGGCTTACTTGCCATGGTTGTTGACCTTACAGAACAGCCCAGACCAGGGTAAGGGTGTGACTGAGGCAGACTTGTAGTCCTTTGACGTTCACTGCCTGTAGGTATGACATGAAGAAGAAACAGACCAGGGTAATGGTGGTGCCTGAGCCAGACTTGTGGTATGACGCTTACTGCCATGTATGTATGACCTGCAGAGCGAACAGCCAGGACTGGGTAAAGTGTGCCTGAGCCAAGACTTGTGGTATTGCTCTAAACGCGCGTATTGTATGTATGCAGAAGAACCGCCAGAACCAGGGTAAAGGTGGTGCCTGAGCCAGACTTGTGGTTATTGGCTCTACACTGCCCTGGATGTATGACTGCAGAAGAACAGCCAACAGGGTAAAGGTTAGTGCCTGACAGACTTGTGGGTATTGGCTCTACACTGCCTGTATGTATGACCTGCAGAGATACAAGGACCAGGGTAAAGGTGGTGCCTGGAGCCAGACTTGTGGTATTGGCTCTACACTGCCTGTTATGATGACCTGCTGAAGAACAGACAGACCAGGGTAAAGGTGGTCGTGACTGAGACAGACTTGTGGTATTGGCTATACACTGGCCCCTGTATGTATGACCTGAGAAGAACAGTCAGACAGGGTGTAAAGGTGGTGCATGCCCTGAGGCCAGGACATGTGGTATTGGCTCTACATGCCCTGTATGTATTGACCTGCAGAAGAACAGCCTGACCTGGGGTAAAGCTGGTGCCTGAGGCAGACTTGTTTTGGTATTGGCCTACACTGCCCTTATGTTGACCTGCAGAAGAACAGCAGACCAGGGTAAAGTTGGTGTCTGAGCCCACAGACTTGTGGTATTGCCTCTATATGCCCTGTATATGTAGACCTGCAGAAGAACAGACCAGGGTATAGGTGGAGCCTGAGCCAGGACTTCGTGTTATTGGCTCATTCCCTGCGCTGTATGTATGACCTGCAGAAGAACAGCCCAGCAGGGTAAGGTGAGCTAGCCAGGACTGTGGTTATTGGCTCTACACTGCCTGTATGTTTGACCTGCAGAAGTGAACAGCCAGACCAGGTATAGGTGGTGCCTGATACAGACTTGTTGGTTTTGGCTATACACTTGCCCTGTATGTATGACATGCTGAAGAAACAGCAGGACCAGGGTAAAGGTGATGGCCTAAGCCCAGACTTGTGGTATTGGCTTTCACTGCCTGATGTATGACCTGCAGAAGAACAGCCAGCCAGGGTTAAGGTGTTGCTAAGCCAGACTTGTGGTATTGGTCTCTACCTGACCTGTATGTATGACCTGCAGAAGAACAGGCCTGACCAGGGTAAGGTTGGTGCCTGTGCAGACTTTGTGCTATGGCTTGCTTTAAGCCTTAAAGGGGTTTTATCGTTACAAAGATCATGTTCTCTGATTATGGGGACAGTAAAAATAGCACCTTTTGTAATTGGGTTGCATTACTCTGTCACTTTGTTTACAAGATATGGCTTCTCTGTAAAACGTTTTTTATTTCGCTGTTTGCTGGTCAGAACGCCCCCTAGACACGCCCCCTGCACTGTGATTGGCTGGCTGACCATTTCATTCAGCCCAGTTGGGTTACGAACTAGACCAGGGAAATGCCCTGGCCCGCCCCCCTGATGTGCTGTGATTGGCTGCGCTGCAACTCTGTGTTTACTCCCCTCTGAATGTTTTAAAATCGATCGTGAAACCTGGGAGTCTGTGGCTCCTATGTATTCTCCAGCTCTAGGGGGAAGGATTGGGCAATTATGGCTGTTTAAGGGGCTTTTGCCAAGAGGTTTTGATTAACTCTCAACAGTTCCAGTCCTTAAGCTGCTACATGGAAAAAAGCAAGGCGTTCTGTTACCCAGATCGATATGCAAGCCCGCCCTCCTTTTATGACGGTCATCACCCTGTTGGGTATAAATAAGGATTCAAACACTGTGGTCTTGCATATAGTGCTTGTATAGACCAGGGCTTAGTGATTATCTTCTGCAAATGCAGAGGTTGGGAGTTCATGCCCCATCAGTTTTTTTTTTTTTTTCTTTAAAATTTGTTACACATATGTAAAGATATTGCTCAACATATTGTGTAGACATCTATAATTTTATTTCATTATTACACACACAATGCTCCTATATAGTGTACCTTCTTGCAGCTACACAGCACTTCCAACATAAGTGATACAATGCATATATTCTGGGAGATGAGACATGATATAGGGAAGCCCTGTATGTGTATATATATCATTATAGAGATTAATATATATATTTAAGGTCTCTCTACATATGTGAAGAATTTAGGGGGGGGGGGAATATACCCTGTGAGGGACTAGAACTCCAAACCCCTTCGCTGTAAAAGCAATAGTCTATCACTGTTTTACCTCTGCACCACCAGCCCAAGTTAGTTACAAGCTGAGCAGGGCCTTCTCTGAAAGCTGATTTGCTTCTCCCCCGATCATTTTCACTCACATGTCACTGACAGGAAGCAGAGATCTTTACTTGAAGCTGACATTTGTAGTTGAGTCTCTGCCTGTTGTCAGTACAATATGGATGAACACCACTAGAAGTAACAGTTGCTGGCTTTTAGTTGTGTGTAAACTAAGACATATGACAGGTGCTTGCTGGAGTTTGGAGCCTCAAAGCTGCAGACATAAGCAGGCAGGAGGCTACAGAGCTGTTATATCCAGGCAACCTTCTGCATCCCCTGCTTCATACAAAATGATGTCACAGTTCTTCAGTGAGGGGAGACACGCCTCCTGGGAGGAGAGACACGCCTGCTGACAGGAGAGACACGCCTGCTGACAGGAGAGACACGCCCCTGGATTTCAAACTCAATCTGAGAAAATTAGCTGAACAGCACGAGCAGCTCAAACGATAACACCCCTTTAAAGCTAATCAGAACTGGCCTGTCAGCACCAATGTTCATACATGTAGCCTAACGTTTCTAAAACACATGATAAATCAAGGTATGTATGCCAATTTTTGGCCATGCATTAACCCGAATTCTTCGGCATGTAGCTCAGTAAATCTCTATGAGAAAGTTGTAGAATTTTTTTAAATTACACGGTGATTACACTTCACTTACACAAGTCCGGCGAACTCATGTAATCGTTAAGTAGTTGCTGAAAATATTTCTATGAGTTCACCAAAGGTAAAGCCGAGGAAGCAAGAAAACAAGAGGCTCGTCCACCTATAGACGGTAGCAATGATTTACTAATGCGGTGACTCAATGCTCTTATGCAATCTGTATGTTACTTGTCAGGTCTTGCTAAGCTGATAATACAGACCAGAAATGCCACCTCGTCTAGTCAGGCCAGCTCCGGTGAACCCTATAAAACACTCTCTATTGCTTGCTGTGTCCTCAATCACAAAGCTGCTGGGAAAAGCAACTTTTACAAAAAGATAGCCTAAAACAATCTCCCCGGCTGCTGCGAGCCGGCAAGAAACACGTTTTGTCATAGTCAGCAGTTCCCATAGAGCAGTATAAATATAGTAATGTGTCATACAAAGGAAGGAAAACAAAGGCATACATTTTGGCAATTCTTTTACCCTTGTAAGGCGATGGCCTCATTACTTGTACCTTTTCTATATTTGTTGAGACAATGTTCTGGGTTCAGCAAATAAATGGAATGCATTGGAGAATGAAAAGTTATTACATTTTCCATCATATCAAAAGTGCCCGCAATTGAACCCAAGCTAAACCCTCTAGTAGAAATGACATACCATATAGCATTACAGGGGTACATACCATGCATCATTACAGGGGTACATACCATGCATCATTACAGGGGTACATACCATACATCATTACAGGGGTACATACCATACATTATTACAGGGGTACATACCATGCATCATTACAGGGGTACATACCATACATCATTACAGGGGTACATACCATACATTATTACAGGGGTACATACCACACATCATTACAGGGGTATATACCATGCATCATTACAGGGGTACATACCATACATCATTACAGGGGTACATACCATACATCATTACAGGGGTATATACCATACATAAATACAGGGGTACATACCATACAGCATTACAGGGGTACATACCACACATCATTACAGGGGTATATACCATGCATCATTACAGGGGTATTTACCATACATCATTACAGGGGTACATCACCCTTACATAAAAAGAAACCATCCATTACGGGGTATATACCATACATCATTACAGGGGTACATACCATACATCATTACAGGGGTACATACCATACATCATTACAGGGGTGTATACCATACATCATTACAGGGGTACATACCATGCATCATTACAGGGGTACATACCATACATCATTACAGGGGTACATACCATGCATCATTACAGGGGTACATACCATGCATCATTACAGGGGTACATACCATACATCATTACAGGGGTACATACCATGCATCATTACAGGGGTACATACCATACATTATTAAAGGGGTACATACCATGCATCATTACAGGGGTACATACCATGCGTCATTACAGGGGTATATACCATACCTCACTATAGGGGTATATACTATCCATCATTACAGGGGTACATACCATACATCATTACAGGGGTACATACCATGCATCATTACAGGGGTACATACCATACATCATTACAGGGGTACATACCATACATCATTACAGGGGTACATACCATGCATCATTACAGGGGTATATACCATACATCATTACAGGGGTACATACCATGCATCATTACAGGGGTACATACCATGCATCATTACAGGGGTACATACCATACATTATTACAGGGGTACATACCATGCATCATTACAGGGGTACATACCATGCGTCATTACAGGGGTATGTCATAGGTGCTAACTTTTGAAAATGGAAAAGCAGGAGATTAAAGAGGGCGGCGCGCGTAAATTTGCATGGACACGCCCATCTTTTTGTGCCACGCCCCTTCAAAAAGCCACCCACTCCGCCTCACTGCTAATGCTTGAAGAAAGCCAGGTAGATGCCCTTAGCAGTAGTAGCCCCCATAACCAGGTAGTGCCCCCTACGGCAGTAATGCCCTCTTGTAGCCAGGTAGATGCCCCCTCTGTAGCCAGGTAGATGCCCCCCCTGTGTTAGCAGGTAGTTGCCCCCTTTAGTAGTCAGCTAGTTGCCCCCTTTAGTAGCCAGGTAGTTGCCCCCTTTAGTAGCCAGGTAGTTGCCCCCTTTGTAGTCAGGTAGTGGCCCCCTTTAGTAGTCAGGTAGTGGCCCCCGTTAGTAGCCAGGTAGATGCCCCCTTTAGTAGCCAGGTAGTCTCCCCCCTTTAGTAGCTCAGGTATGGCCCCCTTTATAGCAGTAGTTTGGCCCCCTTTAGTAGCCAGGTAGATGCCCCCATTAGTAGCCAGGTAGGTATTGCCCCCTTTAGAAGCCAGGTAGGTAGTTGCCCCCTTTAGAAGCCAGGTAGAGCCCCCTTTAGTAGCCAGGTAGTGCCCCCTTTAGTAGCCAGGTAGGTATTTGCCCCTTTAGTAGCCAGGTAGGTAGTGCCCCCTCTAGTAGCCAGGTAGGTAGTGCCCCCTTTAGTAGCCAGGTAGTGCCCCCTTTAGTAGCCAGGTAGGTAGTTGCCCCCTTTAGTAGCCAGGTAGGTAGTGCCCCCTTTAGTAGCCAGGTAGTGCCCCCTTTAGTAGCCAGGTAGATGCCCCCGTTCGTAGCCACTGTGCCCCCTTAAGTAGCCAGGTAGATGCCCCCTTTTGTAGCCAGGTAGATGCCCCCTTTAGTAGCCAGGTAGATGCCCCCTTTAGTAGCCACTGTGCCCCCTTTAGTAGCCAGGTAGATGCCCCCCTTTAGTAGCCAGGTAGATGCCCCCTTTAGTAGCCAGGTAGATGCCCCCTTTAGTAGCCACTGTGCCCCCTTTAGAAGCCAGTAGATGCCCCCCCTTTAGTAGCCAGGTAGATGCCCCCTTTAGTAGCCACTGTGCCCCCTTTAGAAGCCAGGTAGATGCCCCCCCCCCTTTAGTAGCCAGGCAGAGCCCCCCATGTAGTTAATAAAAATAAAATAATAAATTCAACTTACCTGACCAGGCTCCTGCAGCGCTGCCAGCTCCTGCCCGATCTCCTCAGCGACGCACGGGAGTGAGTGCAGCCGCGCGTCACTTCCCCTGCGCCGCTGACCTGTCGGTCCGGCGCGCACTGGCACCTGACATACAGGGGGAAGAGGGAACGATCCCTCCTGCCTCCTCCCCGCACAGTGAGACTCCGGGCGGGTGAAGCGGGCGCAGCGGGCGCTTCACCCGCCTGCAGGAGCGGCCTGGCGGCGCAAGAGTAGCGCGCCAGCCATTTAAAGAACCCCCGCTGCCTGCTGGCGGTGGGAGGAATGCCAACTCCCCCGGGAGGGCGGGGGGGGGGGACGACCCCCATTAGCGGGGTCACCCCGCCAAAAGCGGGGGAGTTGGCATGTATGACCGAGTATATACCATACATCACTATAGGGGTATATACCATGCATCATTACAGGGATACATACCATACATCATTACAGGGGTTCATACCATGCATCATTACAGGGGTACATACCATGCATCATTACAGGGGTACATACCATACATCATTACAGGGGTACATACCATACATCATTAAAGGGGTACATACCATACGTTAGTACAGTGGTATGTACAATACATCATTACAGGGGTAAATACCATACATCATTAAAGGGGTAAGTACCATACATTATTAAAGGGGTACATACCATGCATCATTACAGTGGTACATACCATACATCATTACAGGGGTACATACAATGCATCATTACAGGGGTGTATACCATACATCATTACAGTGGTACTTACCATACATCATTAAAGGGGTACATACCATACGTTATTACAGGGGTACATGCCATACATCATTACAGGGGTACATACCATACATCATTACAGGGGTACATACCATGCATCATTACAGGGGTAAATACCATACGTTAATACAGGGGTACATACAATACATCATTACAGGGGTATATACCATCCATCATTACAGGGGTACATACCATACATCATTACAGGGGTATATACCATACATCATTACAGGGGTATATACCATCCATCATTACAGGGGTACATACAATGCTTCATTAAAGGGGTACATACCATACATCATTACACGGGTACATACCATGCATCATTACAGGGGTACATACCATGCATCATTACAGGGGTATATACCATACATCATTACAGGGGTACATACCATACATCATTACAGGGGTACATACAATACATCATTACAGGGGTATAAACCATGCATCATTACAGGGGTATATACCATACATCATTACAGGGGTACATACCATGCATCATTAAAGAGGTACATACCATACATTATTACAGGGGTATATACCATACATCATTACAGGGGTACATACCATGCATCATTACAGGGGTACATACCATACATCATTACAGGGGTACATACCATACATCATTAAAGGGGTACATACCATACGTTATTACAGGGGTACGTACAATACATCATTACAGGGGTAAATACCATACATCATTACAGGGGTACATACCACACATCATTACACGGGTACATACCATGCATCATTACAGGGGTACATACCATGCATCATTACAGGGGTATATACCATGCATCATTACAGGGGTTAATACCATACATCATTACAGGGGTACATACATCATTACAGGGGTACATACAATTTATCATTACAGGGGTATATACCATGCATCATTACAGGGGTGTATACCATACATCATTACAGGGGTGTATACCATACATCATTACAGGGGTACATACCATGCATCATTACAGGGGTGTATACCATACATCATTACAGGGGTACATACCATGCATCATTACAGGGGTACATACAATTTATCATTACAGGGGTATATACCATGCATCATTACAGGGGTACATACCATACATCATTACAGGGGTACATACCACACATCATTACAGGGGTACATACCATGCATCATTAAAGGGGTACATACAATTTATCATTAAGGTTGACCAGCATCATTACAGGGGCTACCATACAACATATTACAGGGGTACATACCATGCATCATTACAGGGGTATATACCATACATAAATACAGGGGTACATACCATACAGCATTACAGGGGTACATACCATGCATCATTAAAGGGGTACATACCATGCATCATTACAGGGGTATATACCATACATAAATACAGGGGTACATACCATACAGCATTACAGGGGTACATACCATGCATCATTACAGGGGTACATACCATACGTTATTACAGTGGTATATACCATGCATCATTACAGGGGTACATACCATGCATCATTACAGGGGTGTATACCATACATCATTACAGGTATACTACATAATTAAGGTACATACCATACATCATTACAGGGGACATATCTGCATCATTCAGGGTACATACAATTTATCTTACAGGGGTTATACCATGCATCATTACAGGGGTACATACCACACATCATTACAGGGGTACATACAATACATCATTACAGGGGTACATATCATGCATCATTACAAGGGTACATACAATTTATCATTACAGGGGTGTATACCATACATCATTACAGGGGTACATACCATACATAATTACAGGGGTACATACCATACATCATTACAGGGGTACATACCACACATCATTACAGGGGTACATACCATGCATCATTACAAGGGTACATACAATTTATCATTACAGGGGTACATACCATACGTCATTACAGTGGTATATACCATGCATCATTACAGGGGTACATACCACACATCATTACAGGGGTACATACCATGCATCATTACAGGGGTACATACAATTTATCATTATAGGGGTATATACCATGCATCATTACAGGGGTACATACAATTTATCATTACAGGGTATATACCATGCATCATTACAGGGGTACATACAATTTATCATTACAGGGGTATATACCATGCATCATTACAGGAGTAAATACCATACATCATTACAGGGGTACATACCATACATAATTACAGGGGTACATACCACACATCATTACAGGGGTACATACCATGCATCATTACAGGGGTACATACAATTTATCATTACAGGGGTATATACCATGCATCATTACAGGGGTACATACCATGCATCATTACAGGGGTACATACCATACATCATTACAGGGGTACATACCATGCATCATTACAGGGGTACATACCATACGTTATTACAGTGGTATATACCATGCATCATTACAGGGGTACATACCATACATCATTACAGGGGTGTATACCATACATCATTACAGGGGTACATACCATACATAATTACAGGGGTACATACACCAAACACATTAACAACAGGGGTACATACCATGCATCATTACAGGGGTACATACAATTTATCATTATAGGGGTATATACCATGCATCATTACAGGGGTACATACAATTTATCATTACAGGGGTATATACCATGCATCATTACCGGGGTACATACAATTTATCATTATAGGGGTATATACCATGCATCATTACAGGGGTACATACAATTTATCATTATAGGGGTATATACCATGCATCATTACAGGGGTACATACCATGCATCATTACAGGGGTACATACAATTTATCATTACAGGGGTGTATACCATACATCATTACAGGGGTACATACCATGCATCATTACAGGGGTGTATACCATACATCATTACAGGGGTACATACCATACATAATTACAGGGGTACATACCACACATCATTACAGGGGTACATACCACACATCATTACAGGGGTACATACAATTTATCATTATAGGGGTATATACCATGCATCATTACAGGGGTACATACCATGCATCATTACAGGGGTACATACCATACATCATTACAGGGGTACATACCATACATCATTACAGGGGTACATACCATACATCATTACAGGGGTATATACCATACATCATTACAGGGGTACATACCATACATCATTACAGGGGTACATACCATGCATCATTACAGGGGTACATACCATACATCATTACAGGGGTACATACCATACATCATTACAGGGGTACATACCATACATCATTAAAGGGTATTCTCACCACAATTACTGGCTTTAAACATGTAGGTAAAGGTTATTAAAGACTATTAACAACTATATTGCTCTTCTGATTTTGCTTTGCTTAGGAGATAGAAGAGATTTTCTATTCTGCTCATTTCTACAAGCTTCTCTAGGTTACCAACCATCTCTCTCTGCTCTCATTGCCCCAGGTGTCCTTTTCGACCATGTTGATGTTACTCTCTGCTTTGCTATTTCTAACACAGGAACTTGTTTATCTGTGTTACTGACAAACATTGGCTCTTTAGAGCGCTTTAACGTTCTGTCCTGATGTTTGAACTTCTCCATCACCAATGTCTGTTCAGGCTTATCTTGGAATAGCAGAGCTGAAATGTCAGTCACTGCTGTAGAACCGCCCACAGCCTGAACAGGAAGTGGGAGTCTGAAGCTGTAGAACCACCCACAGCCTGAACAGGAAGTGGGAGCCTGAAGCTGTAGAACCACCCACAGCCTGAACAGGAAGTGGGAGCCTGAAGCTGTAGAACCGCCCACAGTCTGAACAGGAAGTGGGAGCCTGAAGCTGTAGAACCACCCACAGCCTGAACAGGAAGTGGGAGCCTGACGCTGTAGAACTGCTCGCAAATTGTAAAACAGAGGAGAGAAAACACAGAGGGGGCACTCTATGGTGAAATATGTAAAAAAGCAGAAATGTTACACTGATATCTGAAGCGCGGGTACAGGCATGAAACGCGTCATATTGTGTATATACAGTGGAAGGGTTAACACTCTTTTTACCACACTTTTATTGGAATAAAAAACCTTTTAATAATATCCTTGGCTTCAAGAAAGGGTTTATTCCTGAACTGGGCGCCGGGTCCATCTTTTTTCCAGCTCGTCTTCACTGCTCACAAACATGAAGTGGAAGCCTGAAGCTGTAGAACTGCCCACAGCCTGAACAGGAAATGGGAACCCGAAGCTATAGAACCACCCCCAACCTGAACAGGAAGTGTGATTCTGAAACTGTAGAACAACCCACAGCATGAACGGGAAGTGTGAGTCTGAAGATGTAGAACTGCCCACAGCCTGACCAGGAAATGGGAGTATGAAGCTGTAGAAGCGCCCACAGCCTGAAGAGGAAGGGGAAGCCTGAACCTGTAGAACCATCCACATCCTGAAGAGGAAGGGAAAGCCTGAAGCTGTAGAACCATCCACATCCTGAACAGAAAGTGGACATCTCAAGCTGTAGAACTTCCCACAGCCTAAACAGGAAGTGGCAGCCTGAACCTGGCGGTGATTAGTAGGCTCTGTGATGTTTGTGTCCCATTTTGAAAAAAAAAGCTTTCAAGTTGTCCTATTTCAGCTAAAAAGTAAAACTGTAGTAACTTTGCAATAAGCCTTTATCAAAAATGTCCTTTGCTGTATACAGCTCCTATGCAGACCAATGTGGCTAACAGACTGCAAACGAACTCACTGTAGGCTTATCTTGCATTCACTGCCCTTTACTGATTGACAAACAGTTGTTAAGAGGGTAAGTACATTGATTTCAATGAACAACATGTAAGACTCCATATTTCCTGTGTCAGCAGGGAACCTGAACACTTGCCTTTCCCTGGAATCTAGGAGGATGACACTCTGCGTTCAGCCTATTTATTATCTCCATAGTTAATACTCTTTATAATATTATTTTTTCTTATTGAAATACCTGTGTGTTCAAATACATTACAGCCCCTGCATGTAAAATTTAGCTTAAGCTAAAGCACTTAGTAAAAATTATGTTTCAGATATGCTCTTAAAGGGGTTGTCTCACTACAAAAATTAGCTTTCAACATGTAGGGAACAGTAAATCAAATACATTGTTTTGTTTATTTTTCTTTGTGTAGGAGATAAAAGTGATTTTATCAGCTCTGAGTGACTCAGGTTTCTCTAGGTTACCGACCTGCTCTGCCTTGCTCTCCCCTGATGCTTGTCTTATCTGATAGCAGAGATAACATTATCACCCAGGTCCACATACAGAACTGCCAGCAGCTGGAGAGCTTGAGTGTTCTCTGATCTAACAAACAAAAGAGACTCATTACTTTTGTTTACTTTAGCTCTGAAGCTTCTCTGGACTTACTCCGGACTTACTCTAGTTTCTCTGGACTTACTCTGCTCTCATGCTAATCACCCAAAGCCTGACCAAGAAAAGACACGATAATAATAATAATGATAATAACATTTATTTATATAGCACCAACATAGTTCGCAGCACTTTACAATTTCAATGCATGAATGAAAGCTGCTTTTGGTGAGACAACCCTTTTAACATCTGGTGCCCTAGGTAAAAAGGCATGTAGCATCCCCACCACTCCCATTCCAATGTAAAATTCAGCTCACTTCATACCTCTTGCCTGAGATGAAGTGGAGCCCTAGGCGGTTGCCTACCTTTGCCTGCCCGTCATCCTGGCCCTGGTTCAGGCACACGTCTAATTTTGTATGAAGAATCTTCAGTTGTCCTAGTTCAGTTATTAAAAGGGCCAGTACTTTGATTTTAATGAATATGCAATACTCCATATTTCATGTAGGGGCAGCGCAGGGATCCTGAACACTTGCTTTCCCTATGGATTACAATTGATCGCTGTGAATGGCCTGTAATAATGCACCTATATTTATTATATAGCATTGAAAATTTTCCTATTGTTTTATGTACTCAGTTCCTTTGCAGACTGTGGACTAACTGCCTGTATTTTCATCTTGCAGTCATGTTTCCTGACTAATTGACTGACAAACAGTTGTTGAGATGGCCAGCGAAATGATTTCAATGGACATGCAGTAATACTTCTTACTTCCTGTGGGGGCAGTGCAGGGAAACTGAACACTTGCTTTAACTACAGATTAAAGCCAATCACTAGGGGTTCCAGCAGAACGACACCCTGCGATAAGATTGTGTATAGTATAATACACCTACTTTTATTATATAGCATTAAAATACCTATATGTAGCAATGCATTACTGTAAAAATGATGTTTCAGATTTATCCTTAACATCTGGATTGCTTTCCTGACAGTTAAGGTTCATGTCCAATTTTGCTAAAACAATTTTCAGTGTTCCTGATGTTCCATTTATAATGGCAAATTAAAGAAACTGTGCAATTAAACTTTATCCCAAAAATGTTGGTGTATACAGCTCCTATGCAGACCAGGCTGTAAGCTAATCCAATATATGCTTATTTTGCAATCCTAGTCCTTCACTGATTGAAGAGGCTCAGTCCTTTGATTTCTGTAAACAACATGTAATACTCCATATTTCCTGTGGGAGCAGCAGAGGGAAACTGAACACTTGCTTTCCCTACAGCTGATCTCTGTGGGTTCCACCGGGAGGACACCCTGCGTCCAACTTGTTTACTATCTATACAGATAATACAACTTTCATATTATAAAGCCTTTAAAAAAACAATAAACATTTTTTTTTAATTTCTATTGTTAAGTATTCAGTTCCATTGCAGGCTGATGTTTGCAGAGCGCACTGCGTGGATCAGGTGCATGGCTGGAGGGTTCCCGCCAAGTAGCATCAGTTCTTTTTTACAGGTGAGCATACGGATAGTAATTGGACAAGCTGTGCATTTAAGTAAGTTGTGCATTAATTTTTCTTATGTCATGACTAATAGCACATCACTCGAAATGCGTCAATATTTATTTGCCTGTAATGTGATGCCACCTTTTCAATTGCTTATACAATAGAAGGGCTGCTTTTATTCCACTTTATGCCATGTCTTGTGGAAAACTCTTCGATTTTTGGTGCCTTAGGAGAGGTGAGCTGGCCATCTCTTCTTTCTTTATTATGATGTGTCTAGCAGACTAATCCCCTATAGTCCCATCTTGCTGTCATATTTTCTGACGAATTGATTGACAAACAGTTGTTGAGATGCCTAGCGCATTCATTTCAATGGACATGATGTAATACTCCATATTTCCTGTGGGGGCAGTGCAGGGAAACTGAACTCTACAGATCTCAGCTGATAGCTGTGTGGAGAGACGGATAACAGGGTGTCCTCCCACTGGAACCCCTTCCAGTGGCAGGACACCCAGTGATCAGACTGTCTACACAGTTACTATCTATTATCTACACAGATAATACACTTTTATTATATAGCTGTCACTGCCTCAAATAAGCCACTTGAAAAAGAAACTGAAAACATACATTTTAATAAACAATGTCAGATAATTGTATAAGCCCAATCAATATACTAGATACAGCAAGGATACCTCATAACAAACAAAAAAGGTCAACAATCCAAGATACTTATTATGAGGATCAAAAAGAAATAAAGTCTCACCAATGTAGATGTACATATTCAACTGCTATGATGCCACAGTAGATTCGCCATGGAAAAGAGGAGGTTATTCCAGTCCGGTCTAATTCCCATAGTGATACAAGGACCTCATTATCAGTATAGGTCTAAAGTCTCACGCTGGTATGCCCTAAAAAATATAACTGACCCATAGCGGGGTCAATGCCCCGAAAAGGGAGACCCCACAAAATTGACCCTTTACTTAACATTATTCCTCACCCTATTAAAACAGCCAAACGCGTTTCATCCAACATTTATGTGGACCCGTCAGTGGGAAACAGTGAGCAATAAGAATGGGTAGGTAAAAGAAAAGAAGCGGTTATTCCAGTCTTCAGTCTAATTCCCATAATGATACAAGGACCTCATTATCAGTATAGGTATATTGGGTGCATACTGAACCAACTTTTCCTGTGACACACAGGTATTTACCTACCCATTCTTATCACTCACTGTTTCCCACTGACAGGTCCACATAAATTTTGGATGAAACGCGTTTGGGTGTTTCACTAGAGTGAGGAATAGGGTTAGGTGAAGGGTCAACTTTGTGGGGGTCGCCCTTTTGGGGTGTTGTCCCCGCTAACAGTCAGTTATATTTTTAGGGTATACCAGTGTGTGACTTTAGCCTTATACTGATAATGATGTCCTTCAATCGCTATGGGAATTAGACCGTAGGCTGGAATAACCTTTTTTCTGTGGCGAATCTACCATGGCATTGTACCGGATGAATGCGTATATCTACATTGGTGAGTGTCTATATCTTTTTGACCCTCGTAATAAGTATATTGGATTCAGGGGCGTAGCCATAGGGGGTGCAGAGGTAGCAGTCACTACCAGGCCCTGCAGCCTGAAGGGGCCCAAAAGCCCTTCTGCCCCATAAGGAGACACCAGCATTGTAAGTGGCACATGGTAGCTGGGGGGGGGCCCATTTCACTTTTTGCACTAGGGCCCAAGAGCTTAAAGTTACGCCTCTGATTAGATTGTTGACCTTTTTTGTTTGCTATGAGGTATCCTTGTAATATATAGTATATTGATTGAGCTTATACAATTATCTTAGATTATTTATTAAAAGATATGTTTTAAAGGGGTTTTGCCAAGAAGTGAGTTCCTCACCTAACAGGCTGATACTCCCCTTTTGAGGCTTGAAAAAAGGGGTGTTGTGTTTCTGTGTTTAAAAAAAAAAGTACCTCCTCTGTGATATCATAAATCCAACTCCCATGCAAAGTATCTGTAGTTGTGCAAACATTGTTTTGCTAATGCAAATAGGAGAACTGTATTGTGCACAAGCTATATGCCTTTTATTTATCCCTCTTATTTGCTCAGGAGAGAAGATAAGCTCAGCAGGCAGCCTTCTTTCATTGCTGCAGGGGGAGAGGGAGCTGAGCAAAGAGCAGGGAGTGTCTGCATGTTTACTCAGATAATTACATTACAACCAGTGGATTCTCTATACAAAAGATACAAGATCTTTCTCACCAGACCCTTCAAAGCTGGTTCATGTTCCCTGTCATCAGATAAGAAGTGCAAACAAAGCAAGCGCGGCCAGATCAGCTCCTGTCAGCTCCTGGTTGTATCTAATGTAAACTGTCAGGAAACCAAGGGCATCTTAGTCAGGCTGTAGATCTCAGAGGCTTCACTTTTTTGATGACATATATATAGAAAAGTTGTTAAATACCCATTTTGGAGGATACCACGTCAACATTAGATCGTGGCAAAACCCCTTTAAGTTTCTTTTTCAAGTGGTTAATTTGAGGCAGTGACAATTATTTGAGGACTGAACCACATTTATATTTTTATTTTTAATAGTGGCAGTGATTTATTACATAGCATTGAAATACCTAATGCATGTAAAATTTAGCTCAAACTAAACATCTAAGTAGCCAGAAAAGATCAGACAAATTCACGACATTGTCGCAATGCATTAAAAAATTGAAGTAATTGTGCAAATAGTCTTAATTAAAAATGTCCTCTTGTTTTATGTACACAGCTCCTTTGCAGAATGATCTATCAAACTGACTACAGACAAATCTTTTGCAGTCTCATCGGTGACTCTGTACATTGAGTTTAACAGACACCATGTAATAATCCATATTTCCTGTGGGGGCAGCGCAGGGAAACTGAATACTTGCTTTCCCTGTAAATTACTGATGATCATTGGGTGTGCCAGTGGAAAGACACCCCTAGATCATAATGTTTATTATCTACACAGGTAATACACCGATTTTATTAGAATGATTATCATTGTCATCTCCCCTTCTTGGTCCCTCGGCATGTTTCCTCTCCTCTCCACATTCCCCTAGGGGGCTTATTTATCCATCTCAGCAATTTAAGGGCCAGCGCATATCTTCAGCTTCTGTAACCCATAACTGGCTATCAGCAGATGTTTAACCCCTTAACCCCCAGACCTGAAAAGGCCTTAGTGAGCAGCTAAATTTCTTAGTTTTTGCCTCCTTCTGTTTCAACAATCATAACTTTTTTTTAATTTTTTCTATAACCCAGTTGAATGAGGACTTATTTTATATGAGAGAAGTTGTATTTTGGGGGGAAGCAGTTTGAGTTTACATATTAATGACTGCTTAATTTTTTTTACTTTTTTGCAGACAGGACATAAAAAAGCATTTTTTCTGCATTTTTTTTTAAATAATTTTTTGCACTATTCACATTTCACTCTAAATAAACTGCTTGATTAATTATTGCAGTCATGTGAATTCCTTATTAGTCTGGGGGGGTATGTGTTGTATATGCATAATAATTTGTTTCTTAAATATTTATTTTTATTTTCTTATTTTTGTCATTTTTTTCAATTTTTTACGTTTTTTGTTTTTTTACTTTTTTTAATCCCCTTAAGGGATAACTATTGTACTTTTTTCTTTTTTTACAATTAATGTATTAGCATACATGAATATGCTAAAACATTACAATTTATGTCATACTGACACAGGCTGCAGTCAGGGCGGCATACAGTGTGCCCTGCCTGCAGGCTTAGTATACAGATAGCCTGGGGCTACTGTACAGATATTCCCCAGGCTCCAGGTCAGCGCATTGACCCGATGGAGCAAAGGAATCCCCTTTGATGATGCTGCGGCCATGGATCATTGCAATCAAAGGGATAATCACCGGGTATCGGAGACTTCCTCAGGTCCCTGGCGTTAACAGAGACAGCTCTAGGAGCAGAGTTGTTAACTGCAGCTCCGTTCGAAGCTCAGTTACAGCGCTAGGTGCTGCAAACCATGTGGCAACATCTAAAGACGTCGCTGCAGGAAGAGGACCTGCAGCGCCCGCCCGCTACAGTTAGTTAAGATATTTAAGGAGCACCTCCCCCCTGCTTGTTGCTAGATTGACGTGGTTTTAGGTGCAGTTAGTGGTATTCTTGTGTATGTTTCCCACTGCCCTGTATTGCCCTTTAGCTATTCCTGACCCATTTATGCCTGTCCTGACCTTATGCCTGTGTCGCGACTACACTTCTGCTTAACCCCTCTGTACCACACCTGCACGCCAACTATCACCACAAGTGACCACAACAAGGGAAGTGACCTCATAAAAATTGTACTATTGTTTTATGTATACAGTTCCTCATGTGTCTAATAGAGTGTGGACTAATTCCTGTAGTCTCACCTTGCAGTTTTATTTCCTGACTGACAAACAGTTGTTGAGACCACCAGCCTGTTGATTTCAATAGACACCCTGTAGTACTCCATATTTCCTAGGAAGCTGAACACTTGCTTTCTCTAAAGCTGATCACTGGGGGTTCCAATCTATACAGATAATACACGTGTATTATACAGCATTGGAATACCTATGTGTTTCAATGCTTTACTGCCTTCATGGTAACCACGAGTTAGCCCAAATTTAAGTCCTAGGTTGCAAGAAATTATCAAATATAACCATAGCTTCCTGGAAGGGAGAGGGTTGAGGTTCAGGTCTATTTTTGCAAAAAACAAAAACAAAAAATATATATATATATATACATATTCAATTGTCACAATGTGTTGACAATTGAAAACTGAAGTAACAATGTAAATATTATTACTTAAAAATGTCCTATTGTCTTATATACACAGTTCGTTTGCAGACCGATATGTCAAACAGATTGTAGACTAACACCCTGCAGTCTCATTTTGCAGCCATGTTTCCTAATTGAGTGTAACAGTTGTTGAGACAGATATTGTGCTTAATAAATTTCAATGGACACCGTGTAGTACTCCATATTTCCTGTGGGGGCAGTGCAGGGAAGCTGAACACTTGCTTTTCCTACAGATAACGGATGATCGCTGGGGATTCCAGGGAAAGGACAACCTTCTATCAACTTTTTATTATTAACACAGATAATATACCTTTTTTATTATAAAGCATTGAAGTCATAATGCAAATATTCCTAATAAAAATGTTCCTATTATTTTATGTATACAGTTCATAATGTGTCTAATAGACAGTGGACTAACCACCAGTAGTGTCAACTTGCAGTTGTATTTCTTAATTGACTGACAAACAGTTGTTGGGACCATCAGCCCATTAATTTCAATAGACACTGTGTAATACCCAATATTTCCTGTGGGGGCAGTGAAGGGAAGCTGAACACTTGCTTTCCCTACAGATTACAGATGATCGCTGATGATTCCAGGGAAAGGACAACCTGCTGTCAGCCTTTTATTATTTACACAGGTAATAAACCTTTTTTATTATAAAGCATTGAAGTAATAATTTAAATAGTCTTAATAAAAATTGTCCTTTTGTTTTATGTATACAGTTCCTGATGTGTCTAATAGATTGTGGATTAAAGTCCTTAAGTCTCATCTTGCAGCTATATTTTATGACTAAGTGACTGAAAAACAGTTGAGACCATCAGCCCATTGATTCCCTTACACCACGTAATACTCCATATTTCCTTTGGGGGCAGTGCTGGGAAGCCGAACACTTGCTTTCCCTACAGATTACAGATGATCGCTGAGGATTCCATGGAAAGGACAACCTGCTATCAACTTTTTATTATTTACACAGGTAATAAACCTTTTTTATTATAAAGCATTGAAGTAATAATGTAAATAGTCTTAATAAAAATTGTCCTTTTGTTTTATGTATACAGTTCCTGATGTGTCTAATAGATTGTGGATTAACCTCCTGTAGTCTCATCTTGCAGCTATATTTTATGACTAAATGACTGAAAAACAGTTGAGACCATCAGCCCATTGATTTCATTACACCGCGTAATACTCCATATTTCCTGTGGGGGCAGTGCCGGGAAGCTGAACACTTGCTTTCCCCACATTATAGTTGATCACTGGTGGTTCCAGCAGAAGGACATGTTGCAATCAGTGTGTTTATTTGCGACACTGATAATAAATATTTTTTTCTTATAAAGCATTAAAGTAATAATTGAAATAGTCCTAATAGGAATTGTCCTATTGTCTTATGTGTCCAGTTCCTGATGTGTCTAACAGACTGCAGACTAATTTACCGCCGTCTCATCTTGCAGTCATATTTCCTGACTGACTGACAAACAGTTGTTGAGACCACCAGCCCATTGATTTCAATAAACAACCTGTAATACTCTATATTTCTTGTGGGCGCAGTGTCGGGAAGCTGAACACTTGCTACCCTACCGATCACAGCTGATTGTTGGAGATTCCAGCATGAGGTTACCCTGTGATCAGCTCACTTCTACCTTTTCTTTGTCTTTTTGAGCACATTTTATTATATATTCTACTTGCCATCGTACATCACATCCAGTGGGACTCTGAGACAAAAGCTTGTGTCCCAAATACATGGTATGTAAGTGAGAACCATCTCTGTTCTGGGCGTGTTATGCACTAGATCTCAATGTTCCTGAGAAGTATCTTGTGACTGTTTGAACAAAAGTAACAATGGGATGTGTAACCATTATACACAAAAACATGAAACATCCGCCCATGTCCTCTGGAGTAATGTGCCACCACCAAAACAGAGATTAAACCAGTGCAAATGTTCCTTGATCCTCTTCTATATAAAAAGGGAGAAAAAAACGGCATCATGGTACCCGGTACAAAGCAAATTTTTACATATGAAATGTTGCAAGTTTACCCTTATACTTGCCAACCTTTTCTTTCCTGATTCCAAGAGATGTAAGCCCTGCTCCTGGACCTCCCCAATCCACCCAAGAATAGCCCCCAATCTTCCAGGGACTGCCCACTTTAAGTCTGCATAAACCATACCCACTCGCACCCCTTGTTTGCAGGAGTCTCCAGAAAGAAATTTGAGGGTAGGCAAGTATGATTTATTCGACAGAAAAAAAGTTGAGCAGATAAGGAGATAGGGCATGCTCAAAAAGTCTGCATCATGTAGACTTTTTAAAGGGCTAGGTTACAGAAACTATGATACATAGGAACTGTGGGGAGAATTTAGAGTTAGTTGCACCATTTTTATTAAGATGCTTAGGCCTTTTTGTAAATCGGGCTAGACTTGGACTGGCCCATTGGAGAACAGGGAAAACCCCCGGTGGACCCATGAGCATGGCAGACCAGGAATTTCTTTTAAACTGCATATACATCCTTCGGAGTGGGAGAAAGAGGAAAGAGGCAGAGTATAAGAGGGATGTACAGGATCTGTAGGGTGGGAACACAGAATCAACTCCACTGCTGTACCCCAAGAATGAAATCCCACTGGTGGGCCTCCAGGCACTTCAATCCAACACAGAATTGGGCACATCTTTGGCTCTCTGTGCAACACACCAGCTACGAATTGTGAAAATCTCTGCTATAAATTATAGTGAATGTGTTAATCTCATGAGACCACACCCCTCCTAAAAATCCAACCCACCTTTTCCTGCCATAATAGGGACACAAGGGCTATAATAAATTCAACCGCTTAGGCTATGTTCACACGGTGTATTTGCAGGGCGTAAATACGCCCTGCAATTACGCCGTGTGACCGGGGGCGGGGCGGGAGCGGGGGACTGAGCAGGGGGCCGGCACTTCGCCGGCCCATAGACTTGAATTGCCAGCGGCGCGTATTTGCGGCTAGTAATTCACATGTCAATTATCTCCCCGCCCGGCGGCTTCGCCGGGCGGGGAGAGGAGACGTAATCCATAGTTCTCTATGAGAACTGTGAATTACCGTAATGAATGGGCCGTTTTCGGCCCGTAATAGGTGCACTCCGGCGCGTAATTACGGACCGAAATACGGCCCATTTTAAGCCGTGTGAACATGGCCTTAGTCTTGCAAGCCCTACACCCGACATTGCTATATACATGGCTCGTTTATGGCACCACCAGGACGCCCCTTGTGGCTGTGTTGCATGCTGCCATATTTTACATAATAAATTGTTTTTAGTTAGTGTTCCATTTTGGACGTTCAGTTTGATGCTGTTTTCACCAGACTTGTAAAAAAATATATCAGGAAAATGCATTTGTTGATGGCTAGACAGAGGGAGTCACTTCCCTCTGTTAACCACCTAAATGCTGCAGTAGCTACTGACCTTGGCATCCAGAGGGTTAAGCGGCTGGGATTGGTGCTAGCTCTGTTCTTTTCCACTGCATTTGGAGCCCAGCTGAACATTACTGCCAAATCCCACAGCCAGGCACAGATTCTGAGACCTCACCATCCAGCTGGTCCAGGAAAAACTTCCCACTCTCCCCATGAGCCTGGGAGGACTCCTATTTTTCCAGGAGTCTCCAGGATGATCTGTGAGAGTTGGCAAATATGGTTCCATTTTTTGATCATTTTTGACAAAATTTAGGCCACCCGAAATCAAATCATTTTGATTTGAGTCGAATTAGATATTGACCCGAATCCAAAGTACAACACTATTAGTAACAGATATAAGAAATCAATACAGTGTTTAGAGGAAATGAGCAGATGACAATCTGTCACCCGCTAATTATCCATTTAAACCTGGTGACTGGGCGTTTCAAGGAAAAAACATCAGAAGGGCAAGGTGGGTGAAATAATCCGGATGCCTCCCCTATATATATTGGTGATTTTTGTTAAATATTATTTGGATTTTGGATTACAGAGTAACCCAGAACATGATCAGAAATAGTGTTGCTCGAATAGGACCCTGTTCAGTTTGGAACAGGGGTCACCAAAATCGGGATGACCCAAACCCAAAAAATTTTTTTCTAACCCTCTCCCTTACTCTAATCATAACTGTAACCCTAAATTGAGATTGTGGTTTTTTAAAGGAGTTTTAGGGGTTAACTTCTACGGTGTGCTCCCTTAATGGGGTCAGTTCCAGTATGACATTTGATGTCCTGTCCGATGACCCTTCCGAATGGCTCAACATAGGGCCTATATTATGATGACCAGAATTGATGTTTGATGTGACATCGGATGTTGTAGTGGTTGTGATGTTTCTGTAACGACACTGGTTGGCATGAACGGCAAAAAAACGTATAACGTAAATGAATCCAACCAACAACTATATATATATATATATATATATATATATATATATATATACATATATATAATAATAATATATATATATAAATATATATATATATATATATATATATATATATATATATATACTATAATATATAATATATATACATAAACTATATGGACGAAATACAAAGCAACTATCAAAAACTTAAATTGAAGCTTGTGTGGAAATGGGTCTTCCAAATTAATTGACAATGACCCAAAGCTACTGCCAAACTGGTTACAAAGTGGCTTAAGGATAAACAAGCCAGTGC
>JAODAL010040485.1:0-36858 GCA_025379985.1 Phyllomedusa bahiana
TTTGTTTACTTCACCAGCAGCTGCAGCAGTGTAGGGGCAGGAACACACATGGCTGCGCTAACCCCATGCACTCCACATCGCCGCTGGCACTTGCAGGGCGCCCGTTACACGGGGGTACAACCGTTTATTACACCTGTATTGGGCCCGGAGAGATTAAGGGGGCCGCTTCTAGCACGCTTTGTTTCCGACGTTTTTTTTTTTTTTTTAAAACACACTGCATGTAGGCATGCGCTAGACCGAGCGCCTCGATCTCAACATATTGACTGCCGCGGGGGGGGGGCGGGGCAGGGTCCGTGCTCCGGCGGGCCTTGCCTGCGCTCCGCCTCTCGCTGTCGCGTTTACTGCCACGGGGCTAGGTGCTGGGGGGGGGCCCGCGCTCACGGCTCAGCTGCGCAGACGCTGCGATCATCAACTTACATGAGCCGTGTGCGCGCTGTAGCCGGAGCCGGGCCTGCCTCCTCTCTGTCTGTGTGGCGGCGAATGTTGAATAAATTTGAATCGCGAAGGTCCCGCCCACGAGGGGGCGGAGATTTCAGTATTCAAAACTGTTCAGCCTCATCCCGCCGCAGGGCACAGTCGAGCAGCAGGCGGGCGACTGAGAGAGGAGTGAAAGGTCCCGTACTTCAGTCAGCTTACGCGCCGCACAAGCCTCATGTAAGTAGGAAGATTTGTCCATTGCTGGAGCGTAAGCTGAGCCGGCCCGGGAGCCGGGGACATCCTCCTGAAGGTGGGTGGCCGGCCAATCTCCACATTACTGTGGCTGTGGGAGGCCACCCTTAGGCAGCCCTAGCCCCCAGTCCTTAACCGTGGGGGGCCCTGTTATGCAGCACCTGCATACAGGGGGCCTGAGGGGGGGGGGGAATTTATACATACAGGGGTGAGGCCTAATCTGTGGGGAGGGGGGAGGGACTATACCTAAAAAGGGATATTACTGGGGGGACGGGGACTATGCCTACAGGGGACCTAGGGGGGGGGAATTATTAAAATTACAGGGGGCCCGCTTAATCTGTTGGGGGGTACCATTATACAGGGGCCTATTACTGGGGGGGGGCGAACTATGCCAACAGGGGGCCCCTGGGGGGGGGAAATTATAATACTAGGGGGCCCTAATATGTGTAGGGGGGGTACTATATCTACAGGGCCCCTATTACTGGGGGGGAACTATGTTCTTCAGGGGGCCACTGGAGGGGTGGGGAGGGAATAAAACATTATCATACAGGGGGCCCTAATACTGTAGGGGTGGGGGGCTTTTGTATACCACACAGGGGGCCATATTACTGGGAGGGGGGGGAGGAAACATATGCCTACAGGGGGCCCTAAATACTGGGGGGGGGAACGATGCTACATGGGGCCCTTAATCACTGTGGGGGCGGATAACCATGCCTACAGGGGGGGAAATTTTTCTAACAGGGGGAACTATTCTGCCTACAGCGGGGCCCTAACTTACAGGGGGACTCATATCTTCTGACTACAGGGGTGGACTATTGATGCTCAAGGGGGCCCTATAATGACTGGGGGGGGGAACTATGCCTAACAGGGGGGGGACTATTTTTCTACAGGGGGGAACTATTCTGCCTACAGGGGGCCCTAATCTACAGGGGGACAATTCTGCCTACAGGGGTGGACTATTATGACTACAGGGGGCCCTAATGACTGGGGGGGAACTATGCCTACAGGGGGGGGACTATTTTTCTACAGGGGGGAATCCTTATTCTGCCTACAGGGGGTCCCGCTAATTACAGGGGGACAATTCTGAACTACATGGGTTGTAGGGAATATTCTGCCTACAAGGGGGCCCTAATCTACAGACGTTCCAGCTGTATGGGGCCCCAAAATTTCTGATGGCGGCCCTGGGCACTTGAGACATTGCTGATCCTTGCCAAATGCTGCAG
This sequence comes from Phyllomedusa bahiana, assembly GCA_025379985.1. Taxonomy (NCBI): domain Eukaryota; kingdom Metazoa; phylum Chordata; class Amphibia; order Anura; family Hylidae; genus Phyllomedusa; species Phyllomedusa bahiana. The sequence goes on from JAODAL010040485.1 coordinate 1,893, forward strand.
CACTGCACAGCCTGCACTCACTGTGTGATTCACCCAAACAAGGAAGTGAGCACGAATGGGAGGAACACCAAGTTGCTCAACCTGTTATGGGAATCCCATAGAGGAGATGGAGAACACAGCGCTCCCCTGTACTGGTAATTCTCATAGAGGAGAAATGAAGAACACAGCGCTCCCCTTGTATGGGAACTCCCTAGAGCAGAATGAGAATACCTTTGCTCCTGTAATGGGAACTCCACATAGGGAGAATGGAGAGAGAACACTCGGCATCCTGTACTGGGAAACTCCATAGAAAAGAAATGGGAGAGACCACAGCGCTTTCATGTATGGGAACTCCCATAGAAAGAAATGGAGAAACACAGCGCTCTCCTTGTACTGGGAATTCCATAGACAGAATGGAGAACACCGCATCCCTGTACTGGGAACTCCCATAGAAACAGAATGGAGAACACAGACACTTCCCTGTCCTGGGAAACGGCCTAGAATATATAGAAAGGAAGAACACGACGTTCCCCTGTATGGGAAATCCACATTCTAGAGCCAATATGGAGAACACAGTGCTACCTGTACTCGGGAACTCCCATAGAACAAGAATGGAGAACACAGCGCTACCCTTGTCGGGAAGATTTCATAGTAACTGAATGGAGAACACCGCACTCCCCTGGTACTGGGAACTCCCATAGACCAGAATGGGAGAACTCAGCCACGCTTCCCTGTCCTGGGAACGGCCATAGAATAGAAAGGAGAGAACACAGCGTTCCCCTGTACTGGGAACTCCCATAGAGCAAAATGGAGAACACAGTGCTCCCCTGTACTGGGAAACTCCCCATAGATCTGTAATGGAGAAACACATCAGTCTTCTGTCTGGAACTCCCATAGGAACAGAAATGGAGAACAAGCGCCTCTCTTGTACTGGGAACTCCTCATAGAAACAGAAATGGAGAACACAGCGCTCCCTCTTAGTATTAGGGAGACTCCCAATTAGAACAGATGGTGAAGAGAACCACGCGCTCCCTTGTATGGGACTACCCATTTGTAAACTATGATTGGAGAGATACATAGCGCTCCGCTGTTCTGAAACTCCCATTGGCAGAATGGGAGTTATGAATCCTAGCTGTTTTACCAACAAATATGTGAGATGGGTCGCTTCCCTGGTAACTTAATTGACCCTTGTGCTAATATGATGACGGCTTGTTGTAATTCCAGCGCCGTTGGCTTTTCACATAAGACAAACAACTCTATAAAGCTGGAAAATCGGAAATATTTTTGCAAGTTTAATCAAACATTTTAGTGCTCTCATATAAATGAAACCTGGTCTTATTCTGTTGAATCTCATCCATTTTCTCACATTAACCCGGTCCCTATCATTATAACAGCTGATGGAGTAATAAACAGTGTGGCTAGGCAGTAATTACCAGCGCTTTCCAGCTTACTGATCCAATTGTCCTTTTTATTCCCCGTTGTCCAAGCCTCGCATTTCACTGCTGGCCTGGATTTTCTCTGCCTTCCCTTATTCTTCGTTGCACCTGTCCACACCCGCCCACATAACACGTTCCGTTTCATCATAATAAACCTTCAGACTGTTGAATGTTTCGCTTTCCCGATGTCCCCCCAGCACGGCGCCCGCGCTCTTTAGTGCTGACAGACTTGGTCTAATGTTGGTCGGGTAATTAAATCAGCTTAGCGAACATCTGACCCAAGTGTTTGCAGTTAATTAGTGATTCTGGAAAGCCATCGGAGGCCGGTGATTGGAGTTTGCCTGCAGGTGAAGTGGATGCAATCATTTCACATTCTGCACAACTACAGCACAGAGCGGTCTTCAAAGACGAGGAGGAACCGCCCGGTGTTGATAATCTGTTATCTCGACGTGGTCTCTGTTCCACAGGTCTGTACACACACGAGGCTGAGCCGACCATATCTCACTCGGAAAGCGATTTACAGAAACAAAGCCCCGGCACCGCGGGCACCAACGACTCCGGCATCCAGACATGAAATTGCTTTCTGATGGGGGGGGAGTATCAAGGAACATTCAAGCATCTTACAGTCATCAGAAAGTATTGTTGTGCTCTTTGAATCTTCCCCCGTTTGATGCTGGTTCCAGGTCGGTAATTGTACTGTACGCATAAGAGGAACAACCTGATCCCTGGGAAGAAATCTTGAAGGGTTGCACTCTTTGGAAAACTTTTTTCCATAACTCTTAGATAGAAACATGTCAAACTGCAAACTTAAGGGCCAAATTTAACCCCCAAGACATTGTATGTGGCCTGCGAGAGCTTCATCACATTGAGCAGGGATAGACAAGGTCTGGACCCAAAAGGATCTCTCCACTTTCTCCAGAGGATGCAGCCAATGCTTGGAAAAGGCAGGAGCTCTGACAGCCACCCTCCAATAGTCCTCCTAGGGCAACAGTAAAGCTGATGTGGACTCTGTGAAGATCTGGACCCAAAAGAATACTCTCCACTTCTCCAGTTTTTTAACAATTTCAACAATTGAAAAAGGCAGGAGCTCTGACAGCCACCCTAGCCCTCCTATGGCAACAGTAAAGCTCATGTGGCCCTCAGTGAAGATCTGGACCCAATAGGATCTCTCCACTTTCTCCAGAGGATGCAGCCAATGCTTGGATAAGGCAGGAGCTCTGACAGCCACCCTCCAATAGTCCTCCTAGGGCAACAGTAAAGCTGATGTGGCCCTCAGTGAAGATCTGGACCCAAAAGAATCTCTCCACTTTCTCCAGATTATACAGTCAACAATTGAAAAAGGCAGGAGCTCTGACAGCCACCCTAGCCCTCCTATGGCAACAGTAAAGCTCATGTGGCCCCTCGAGAGGAAGTTCTCGGATCCATATGTAAATCTCTCCACTTTCTCCAGAGGATGCAGCCAATTCTTTGCAAAGGTAGTAGCTCTGAAAGCTACTCTAGCCACCCTCTAATTGTCCTCCTAGGGCAACAGTAAAGCTCATGTGGCCCTCAGTGAAGATCTGGACCCAAAAGGATCTCTCCACTTTCTCTAGAGGATGCAGCCAACACTTGGAAAAGGCAGTAGCTCTGACAGCAACTCTCCAATAGCCTCCTATGGCAACAGTAAAGCTCATGTGATGGCCACTCTCAGTGAAGATCTGGACCTCCTCAAATGGAATCTCTTCAACTTTCTTCCAGTGGATGCTGGCAAATTCTTTGCAAAGGTAGTAGCTCTGAAAGCTACTCTAGCCACCCTCTAATTGTCCTCCTAGGGCAATAGTAAAGCTGATGTGGCCCTCAGTGAAGATCTGGACCCAAAAGCATCTCTCCACTTTCTCCAGAGGATGCAGCCAACAATTGGAAAAGGCAGGAGTTCTGACAGCCACCCTCCAATAGTCCTCCTAGGGCAACAGTAAAGCTCATGTGGCCCTCAGTGAAGACCTGGACCCAAAAGAATCTCTCCATTTTCTCCAGAGGATGCAGCCAATGCTTGGCAAACGCAGTAGCTCTGACAGCCACCATCCAATAGCCCTCTTAGGGCAACAGTAAAGTGCGCTATATAAATAAAGATTATTATTATTATTATTATGATGTGGCCCTCAGTGAAAATCAGCTGGGTGGCCCTATACTATGACATGTGTAGATAAAAAGGGGTTTCCTATTGAGAACACCATCTAGTGGTGGCCAACCTCAACCTGCATTGATCAGTCCTGTCCTTCTGACAGGCTCGTACAGGCCCACAGAGGAGCAAGGGAAAACTGTGGTGAACCCCTGGGTATGATGAGTCCATGGGCATGACAGGACTGGGGCTGCCTTTTAGAAACAAAGACAGAAAAAGAGGAGAAAAAAAACTAGAGGCAGAGCACAGTAATGTGCCCTTAAGTACAGTAGCTGTAAGGTAGGCCCCAAGAATTGATGCCAATAGTGGGCCCCAGAAAACAACTCAACTGGTGGGTCCCATAGAAAAGAGATTAACTCTATGGCTGAGCTAGGAAATCAACTCCACTGCGTGCGCACCAAGAATCAAAACGTCCAATGGTGGGCACCAAGACTCTCTCACTGGTGGGCAACATGAATCAACTCCACTGGTGGGCTACCAAGAATCAAACCTCCACTGGTGGCCACAGATTCAACTGCACCTGGTGGATCATGATCAAACTACACTTGTTTTGCCCAAGAAACAACACCATGGTGGGCCCATGAATCAATCACGGTGGGCCCCATGAATCAACTCTCATGCTCTGGTGGGGCCAAAGATTCATCTACCACTTGTTGAGGTCCTTTGAATCAACTCTCTTTGGGCCCCAAGAATCAAAATCACGTGGGGGGGGGGGCCACAAGAAATCAAATCTCACTGGTGGGGCAAGAATCATCACAATTGGTGAGCCTCCAGGGATTCAACTACACTGGTGGACCTAACGAATATCTCCACTGATGGGCCCCAAGAATAAACTCCATTGGTGGGCTCCAAGAATCAACTTGACTGGTGGACCCCAAAAATCAACTCGACTGGTGGGCTCCAACAGTATCAACCTCCTTAGTGGCTTAAAGAATTGAACTCCACTGGTGGCCCTAGAATTCTACTCCCACTTGGGATGGCTGTTATGAATATAAAACTCACTGGTGTGGACCCCAAAATTCAACTTCCACTGGTGGGCCCCAAGAATCAACTCACTGGTGGGCCCCAGAATCAACTCCACTGGTGTGAACCAAGAATCAAACTCCACTGGGGGCCCCAAGGAATCAACTCCACTGGTGGGCCCCAAGAATAACTCCACTGGTGGGCCCCAAGATATCAATACACTGGTGGCCCCAAGGAATCGCTGCTCTGGTGGGCCCCAAGGAATCAACTCACTGGTGGCCCAAGATCAACTCACTGTTGGCCCAAGAATCAACTCCATGGTGGCCCCAAGAAGCAACTCCCACTGGTATTGGGCCCCAAAGTATCAGCTCCACTGGTGGTTCCAGAGTATCAGCTCCACTGGTGGGCTCCAAGAATAAGCTCCACTGCTGGGCCCCAGGCACTCTAGTCTGACACTGCATTCTGCCAACTCTTAATGTGGTATCCCACTAATGTGTTGAAGTTTGTATATGTTTGATTCTTAGTGAATATGTGTATACTGTGCTTTGTAAATTTAAGTAGTGTATGTGCTGAGTTCCAGTCAAGGGTTAACTTTGTTAGATTCCACCTACAGCAAAGAGCGCATTGGGGGGTGGAGGACCGGGGAGAGGAACAGGATGTGAAGTGAGCCCGGGATGGAAGGTGATGCATGTGGCCAGAGTAGCTGGATGAGGGATGTGCAAGAAGCAGAGAGATTGTGAGAAAAAGAAGGGAGATGGACTAAGTGGCTGTTGAGACCCTGTTATAAGAAGGAATAAAGAAATGCTGTGCTCTGATCTGCACTGTGAAGGATAATACCTACAGTAAAGGTTTATGTATTGTGCATCTTCTATCTGACTGGTATCATCTTTATCCACATACCTCATTACAACAATTCTGGCGTCACGAATCAGGTATTCTAATGACCTCTGTGAGCCTTGGAAGACTTTATTTCTGCTGCAGTGTAACGTCATTTACACTTGGTGGAGGTAAGCAGAACTGCACCCAAGGGTATAATACAATGCCCATTAGCAATGTCTACATAAGGGGGATGGTGAGAAGCCAGCCACTAGTGGGTTTGCTGCTGCAGCACCAAACATGCCACTAACAAGCCTTACTATTTGGGAGCACCTTGGACTGCCTATTTATAATAGGGGAACCCAACAAGCCTCAGAGACTTTAAAGAAAAGATCTTAGCCATGTTTAGACTGTACCCAGATAGCCTGAGCATAAGGTGGAACATATGATTTGGCAGCTGCAAGTTCTGCACTGAAGGGAGTGAAATCATGGCCTCAACAGAAAAGAAATCGGGTGTGAGCAAGTCTTTGGAGACTGATGAACACAATCTTTGTTACCGAACAGTGTCAGAATTAAAAATGAGCATTCTATAGAGGAGGACAGCAGTCACTTGAATCTTTAAGAGACTATGCCTTAAGTTTACATGAAGCCCTCCTATTGATATAATGCAAGCGGCATCCTGGCTGAAGTAACATGCTTGACAGAAAGTGAGGGAGGGAACAGTGTATTTATGAAGGTGTATGTCAGAGAGGACTAAACTGCGCCATTGAAAATGGCTCTCTCTCCAGTATCCAGACTGCAGTTTCTTAGATTTCAAGAGATGGGTTCATATAGGTTATGGACTGTGGGGCCAGCCTCAAGAGCCCCACACTCCTAATTGTGATGGTGCTCCTGTCAGGATAGTAAACCTTCAGTGAACGTCCAGAAGATACCATTTATAGGGTGTGGCCCCTAGATCCCTCTTCGCAAGGCACCATAGTTTACACCGTGTGCACTGATTCAAACAATGGATGTCACAAAAGAAATATGAAACGTAATAAGGCTGGCACATCTAAAATATACTTTGAAAAAGCAGCATGGTGCCTCACTGATGAAAAAGGCAAATTGCATTATCTAAACAAAAATATCAGTGGCACACTAAGACTAGTAAAACTCAAGGTATATAGGAATATTGGAAAATGGCATTACTGCCTAATGAAAATATGAAAAAAACCTGGGAACTATTAGTTTACAGTATTTGATCAAGATTGTATTAAGCTCACTCCCAACGGTACTAAGGGGATCCAGCAGACAGGTGAGTCGCCTACATGGAATATGTTTACTCACTTGGCGTCGAATCCAGACTGCAATTCAGGGAATGGGTAGGAACAAAAGAAATATTTCACTCAAGTGGATGGAATGGCTAAAGTCTTTTGCGCAGGTGTTATTAACAGAGGTCAAGAGCTGAAAAAAACAGCCCAAATCAATGGTTTATGCTGGACTGTGAGAGAACTTTTCCTACCGTTTAGAGATAAACTATTGGACCAGGGAGAAGTCCACTGACCAATTTGATTCTCTAGGGCCGACCCTTTATGCTGGAAGTGTTAGAGAAGTGGCCACATTGACCCGTATATATGCAGATATTTAAACGGGGGAACTCCTGGGGGAAGGACCACCCTCAGGAGCCACAAAGGATGTATAGGGTCCAAATCACCCAAGTTAGGGGGCAAGATATGTGGGACACCGCCCTATTTATCAGTAGTTGAGGGATGGCATCGGATTTGCAGACACTACTTGGACGACTGGGTCACAACGTGCCACAATAGATTCAGTTGCCACAGTATGAGCGTACTGGAAACAAGAGCAGCTGATCAGGACCTCCTATATATCATTTAACTAAACATTATTGCAGTATGGTCAGTTGTCCCCAAGTGGGTGATGGGAAGTTACTGTCAAGTTGGGAAGAGGACTGAATTACCAGCAAGGCCTTTATTTTTGTACATATGTGGGAGGACCTGTGACTCTCCCCCTGTGATGTTGGGAATGAATGTGCTTCAGAACAGCATTGAGGGAAGTTAGAGTCCATGTCGATGCTCTTTTCTAAACTGTGTTTATTAACTCTCCAATACGCAGCAACGTTGAAACCTAGTTGATTATCACTAGATTGCATTTTATGGGTTACAAAGTTTACGAGGTCGAAGTTTGCCTTCTTTTTCCTATTTTTCTGTTAAAACAAACAAAAAATATTAAACTAATATAAGCGATAGAGCTATGAGATGTCCGATGCTCTTAAGGTAAAATATACCCCTTGTCCACTACAGGACAGCATGACTGGAAGCCATGGAAACAAAGGTGGGCTCAAGATTAACAAACTATCAATTCACTTCTTTGATAGTACCAGAGCAGGAAAGGCCTAATGTTTGATGCCGATGCGAATATCAGAGTCACCACAGCTGTGGTGACAGATCAGTATGAAGATAAGCAGGAAGAAATTGAGATGCCAGCCTTTCTACTCACACTTTATTTGTCAGAATACCCAGAGTATACACACTCCTAAGGAAGCAAGGTTTTTTCCCCAAACTCAACTCCAACATGTTGCTTATCCATCGAGAATGTTGATGGTTTTGCCATCCAGAGATAAAGTAAGACTTTGAAAACTCTGTTGCAATGCGAGCGTCCAACATCCAGCATTTACCACAGTTCATACAAGCTCGAGTGATTAGAAACTGAAGAGTCTAGATGGAGGGCAGAGGAAAAAAAATTAGTATACCACAGAGGGTTTATGGTGCGACGAATACTGAACGCACGCACAAAGGAAGAGGATTCTGCAGATTTCGATTGTGCCTAGACGAAGAAGTAGCCTATTTTAAGAAGCTTACACAAACCCAATCAGGGCACTTTGGATACCAGAAAATATGAGTGACTGTTGAGTGCGTTTCCTACGGATTGGGATGCGCAGATGATATGACGATGGTGCAGAAAATGTATCCTTGTACCCTAAGCCGAAGAGACGGTTGGAACAGAAAGCTCCTCTTGCTCCCATTGAAGGACACTTCGCCCATACTAGAAAACTGGTGGCACTTGATCATGTCATAACTCAATGCAAACAAGTAGGTCTGGACATACGTATGCTTTGACCTTGGTGGATCATTACACCAAATTTGTTGTCGTATTCTGTTAAGATGTGACTGCCATAACTACTGCAGAAGTCTTCTGGAAGAAATTTTGTATGTCCCTATGGTTGACTACGAACAGAATTCTTAACAGGACAAGGCCCCCTGCTTTTGAGTGTGTCTGCCCTGTTTTCATAGGAATCTTTGTTCTTTCTATGGTTGCAAGAAGATTCGAACTACAGCGTAGTATCACACACAGTGTATTGGACTATGTGAAAGAATGAATAGAGATTTCGATCGTTATGTCTGAAAATGTGCACACCCATGATATGAAAGTAATTGGCCTGACTTGCTGCAAGAGATTCACCTACTGTATAAAACAACTACTATCAGTGTTTCAACTGGATATACCCCTTACTAATTGATGTTTGGGAAGGCAAGGGAGGATACCTGCCAGATTGTTTAGGCTGAATTCTGCCACTGGAGTATGCAAAGTCACCTACCAATTCTGATTGGGTAAACTGACCCATCAGAGGGTTGCAGGAAGCCAAAGGAATTGTGGAGAAACAGAATGAAACTTGTCCATTAAAGGACGCAGGAAGACAATTTCAAACGCTATGCATGGCCAAAACCGTTAAGATTGGAGACAGAGGGTTTGGATGAAGAAGAATTCATCGTACACAGCAAATTGGATGATCGTGGGAGTCCATTCCATACACCAATTCAAGCTTATTCATACCCAGGAATACAAGTGTACAAGATTCATTAGGACTCTGACAAAAAAGAGAAAGTTTGTGCATCGAAACCAGATTAAACTTACGCCTCAGAGATGGTGATCTCCGGGACCCGAGGAGAAGATTGTACTCACTGCTGAGGAACAAGAGAAAGTAGAGCCAAAGAGAACATGAGGTGCTATGTCCTCCATTTGTCTTGGCTTTGTTCCATGTATGACCTTTCTTTGTACCACAAACCAGTACAGACGAGACAAAAACTTCAGTAGAAGATGCTCCCGTTCTCAGAACGGTCAGGAACGGACAACCAAAATGTCAGTTACCTGTAGGTATTTGGAATGACTACCGGGAAAAGAGGTCAAATAGTTTGATATGACACTCTTTTGAGGACTTTGGTATCAAGTGTTAGTTAGTGGGCTGAAGTCAAGTTCGAACCAAGTGCCAAATGAAGCTTGGAAATCAACGCACCCCATTTGAGAATGTTGTTACCAAAGTTAATGGTTCATGTTTGCTGTTTGTTTGTTATTTCCTCTTCTTTTCTCGTTTCAGGAGCAGTGATACATCCTCAACCAACCAGTTAGCAGAGGATGTACATAAATGTAATCTGTAACTGTTTCTTACAGGCTTGTTATGGCGGGGGACGCTGCTAGTTTTAGAGGGGAGACATGTGGTATCCAACTTAATGTGTTGAAGTTTGTATATGTAGTTTCCTGTTGAATATGTGTATTACTGTGCTTTGTAAAATTTAAGTAATGTACTGTGCAAGAGTTCCAGTCAGGTGTTAACTATGTTAGATACCTACAGCACAGGGCATCTGGGGGTGGAGACAGGGGAGAGGAAACAGATGTGAAGTGAGCCAGGGAGGAGGTGGCATGCATGTGGCAGAGGAGGCTGGTGATGGGATGCTGCAAGAAGAGAGAGAGGGTTTGCTGAGAAAAAGAGGGGATGTAGGACCTACGTGGATGGCTGGAGCCCTGTTATAAGATGGGAAAGAAACTGCTGATGCTCTGGATCTGCACTGTGAAGGAAGACCATCTTTTTTATCAGTAAAAGTATTATGTATTTGCATCTTCTATCTGACTGGTATCATCTTTATCCACACTACCTCCATTACATTAACATCTGAACACATAGGGCCACATGTATGAACATGTTTAGGTCTAAAACTCACTTTTTTGCCCATAGGTTATTATGGGCAATAGACTGAGTTTTAGACCTAAAACAGTTTTCATATACATTTGGACCTAACGCTTTGACAGATCGAAACATTGTCACCACCAGGCTACGTCCATCGTATATTTCTCACCAACTTACAATGTCCTAACTTTCTAACATGGGGACCTGTGATGTCTCCTGGCAAGACAAGTTTAGGAAATCCTTGTGTACCCTGTCATATAACAATTCTGGAACATCTCCTTTATCTCTGTGTTGTGCTGTTGCTCTGTCAGTCCTCCTGGAAATGTATTCCTGAATCTGTCAGATGGGTGTTACCAGTTAGGCATGTGTCCCTGCTTAGTCTAACATTGTCCAATCATTGCTGTCCCTCAGTGTGCGCAGGGACTCACCCCTCTGGCAACTGGAATGGTAACTCTCATCTGACTGGTTCAGTAATACAGTACTGAACACTATAGGAAACACAAGGATTTGCTCACACTGACACAACAGAAGAGGTCACAGAAGATGTCACTTTAAGGGCACGTCTACTATATGTATGTAAAAGGGAAGCGGGTCAGACGGCCAAACTTCATGAAACAAGTTGCAACATAGGATCTCGCATGTGCAGGGTGGGGCACAACAGATGCCAACACATGAAAAACACATGAGCACACGGCTAACATCAAGATACCAGAGAACATCGAATAGATGAATTATTTTAATATGCGTTACTGCTATAGCTAATATACATGGACTGAGGTCCCCTTGCTGGGGTCCACGGGTGCGATCAAAACCTAAAATGAACCTAAAATTTTCATGCACATTAAACATCAATATAATAGTGACATTTATCATCTAAAAACACACATCCATATATTCAATGGTGGCCTCATAACAGATGCGTCCACTTCACCTCTGGTTTTTGAGAGGTGTCTAACCCTACTGTGTACTGAGCGGCCCCGAGCAGGACGGATGTCACAGCACCTCTAGTCTAGGACCCTACTGTGTGTATGGGGCCCAGAGCAGACGGATGTCCCGCACCACCTCCTAACCCTACTGTGTATGAGGCCCCGGTAGCAGACGGATGTCACTGCAACCTCTCGCCTACCCTCACTGTGTATGGGGCCACCGGAGCAGACGAGGATGTCACTGCACCGTCGCTAACCCAATGTGGTATGGCACAGGAGCATAGACGATGTCACTACACCTCTCTCTAACCCTACTGTTTATGGGGCCCCGGAGCAGACGGATGTAACTACACCTCTTGCTAACCCACTGTGTATGGCGGACCCGAGCAGACGGATTCACTGCACCTCTGCATAACCGCACTAGCTGTGTATTAGGGGCCCCGACGCAGACAGATGTCACTGCAGCTCTTGATAACCCTACTGTGTATGGGGCCGCCAGCAAGACTGATGTCACTGCACCTCTGCTAACCCTACTGGTATGGTGGCCCTAGAGCAGACTCGATGTTCACTGCAACCCTGCGCCTCACCCCTACTGTGTATCGGGGCCCCTGAGCGATATGGATGTCACTGCACCTCTGCTAACCTCTGCTGTATGGGGCCCCGGGAGTCGGACAGATCGTCACTGCAACCTCTGCTAACCCTATCTGTGTATGGGGCCCTGGAGCAGAACGGATGTAACTACACCTCGCTAACCCTACTGTGCATGGGGCCCAGACACAGACGGAGTGTGGGGGGGGACTGCACCTCTCTGCTACCTACTTCTGTGTACATGGGGCCCTCGAGCAGAACTCGGCTGTCACTGCACCTTCCTGATAACCCTACTGTATGGGGCCCAGATATCAATGGTCTGTCCAACTTGCGCACCTCTGCTACAACCCTAACTGTGTACAGGATAGTCGCCAGAGTCCAAAAAAAAGAACCGGCATAGCACTGCCCCTGCTACCCTACCAGTGTAATGGGGCCCCCGGAGCAGACGGATATTACTCGCACCTCTGCTAACCGCTACTGTGTATGGGGCCCCCGGAGCAGACTGGATGTCCACTGCATCTCTGATAACCCTACTGTGTCAATCCGTGGCGCTCCGGAGCAGACGGATGTCACTGCAACTCTGTGCTAACCCTACTGCGTGTACGGGGCCCCGAGTCATACAGATGTCACTGCACCGTCTGCTACACCCTCAATGTGTATGGGGTCCCTGAGCAGAACGCTGTCAGGCTGCTACCTCCTGCTAACCCTACTGTATATAGGGCCCCGGAGCACGACAGATGTCAGAGTGCACCTCCTGCTAACCCCAGTGTGTATGGCGGCCCCGGAGACAGACAGATCTGTCACTGCACCTCTGCAAACTCTACTTGTGTATGGGCCCCCAGAGACACAACAGAGACACTGCACCTCTGCTATACCCTACTCTGTATGTGGGCACCAAGGATGAACGAGCATCAGATTGTCCCACTGCGCACCTCTGCTAACCCTACAGTGTATGCGGGCCCCCCTGACAGACGGTTGTCGACTGCACCTCTGCTAACCCTACAGTGTATGGGGCCGCTGGTGAGCAGATGGATTCTCACTGCACCTCTGCTAACCCTACTTTTGTAGCGGCCCCCAGAGCGAGACGGATGTCATCTGCACCTCTGCCCACCCTAGTCTGTCTAATGGGGCCCCGGAGCAGACAGACATTGTCCACTGCGTCACCTCTGGCTAACCCTACTGTGTATGGGGTCCCTGGATCAGCACGGATGTCCACTGGCACGTCCTGTCTAACCCCTTACTTGTGAGCAATGGGGCCCCCGGATCAGAAGAATGTCACTATGCCACCTCTGCTGACACCCGTACCTGAGTACTGGGGCTTGGAGTCAGACACAGCACCTCACCCGCACCTCTGCTAACCCAACTAGGTATGGGGCCCCAGAGCAGATGGAATTGTCACTGCACCTCATCTAGATTCGTCTACCTGTTTATGCGGCCCCAGAGCACAGACGGATGTCACTGCACCTCTGCTAACCCTACTGTGTATGGACGCCCTGGTGGGCACGACGGAATGTCACTTGCACCTCTACTAACCCTACTGTGTACTTGAGGCGCCCCGGAGAAGACAGATTGTCCACTGCACCTCGCTAACCCACAGTGTATTGGCCCCTGAGCAGACGGGTTGGGTCACAGCTCCTCTGCTAATCCTACTGTGTATGGGGCCCTGGAGCAGATGGATGTCCAATGCACCTCCTGCTAACCCTAGCTGGTGTATGGGCCCAGGAGCAGACGGATGCCCCTTGCTCAGCGCTCTGCTAACCCTTCTATCGTGTAGTGGGGCCCCCAAGCAGACGGAACGTCACTGCAACCTCTGCTAACCCTACTGTATAAGGGGCCCCGAGCAGATGGCACTGTCACTGCCACCTCTGCTAACTCTACACGTGAATGGGGCACCGGCCCACGCAGCCGGATGTCTGCACCTTGCTAACCTACTGATGTATTGGGGCACCCGGACAGCAGGATGCGATTCACTGCACTCTGCTAATCCAACTGTGTAAGTCGGTCCGTAGGAGACAGATGTTATTGCACCTCTGATAATTAAGCTGCATCTCCAGAAAAGGCTTACATTTTTCCTGCAGTATCGGGATTGGACCTCCACTGATTTGCACAGGGCTGCCATCTCTAATGAGTCATGTTTTCTGATTCATTTAACATTGGTGTGTCAGCCAAGAGGCATCAGAGAACAAACAACCTACAATCGTTGCTGGAAGAACACAAGCTGGGGAAGGTTTTTGGGGGGCTTTCTCTGAGCCACTCATCCATGTGAAAGGCACTCTCATCCAGTTTGGTTATGCTACGCATGCATTGCATGAACCTTACGCCCGTACACCCATACATGCTTATTGTCTACCCTGGAAATGTCCGACATTTTTTTAAAGAGCAGGACCAAGACTTCCAAGTACTACCCTGGCCCCTAATTGCCCCGACACCAATTGAGCCTATGTGGGACCCATGGATGATGATGTTGGCTTTATTGATCCTCCAGTAGCTGTGGTTACAGTCGTCTCCAGCTGCCTGTGACATCCGACCAGGACCTTATGGAGTCACTGTTTTGCCAACTATCTGTGTGGGTGTCGGATACGGCTTTAAAGAAGGAAACACCAAAGTCATATATAAACTATATTATTAATGAAGAACTAAGTGATTAGCATAAAACCTGACAACGAAGATTATGTGTGATATTGCGAGCGTCTATATTTTTGCATACTATACCGATTATATCATGACAAAGAACGCATAATACTTGGTACAAAGGCAAAGCACGCATCCCATGGATTAACAAATACTCCACATCACACTATATATGGGTCAAAGAGCTTCATCAGACCACTTGTATAAGCATCATCTATAGGCATCAGCTGGTAAACACAGGCCACGCGAAGATAGAGAGATAATCCGGTGAGATCCACACCGTGCACTGGTTGCCCCATAACACGGTCCAATCCTTCAACCAGGAAATCTTATCAGCAGTCATCTATCTGTAAATACAGCTGGGAGAAGGGAGGGAGTCTTGGGGGGGGGGGGGGGGGGCCAGCGAAGATAGAGAGATTATACCAGTAGGTTTTCTACACTGTGGCGTTGAGGCGTCCTCTAAAGCCCACAGGGTCCAGCTACATCTAACTCCGCAGCAAACACTTTCCAGCTTATCACTTAGTTTGTGAAACAAATGCCTGCATAACCAAGTGTTACACTAGCTGACAGATCTCCATACTTTTCCTCGTACCAGACTCCCCCCGTTGGATGGCCAGTCCTTCCAGGGGTAACCCTGCAACTGGAAACATGTCAAGCAAAAACTCCTGGTACAAACCATAAACACCCTTTTCCCATCGCTTCTCTCTAACCATGGCGGGTAGTATTATCTGAGTTACAGCCGTTCCCAAACAATGAGGCCCTGATAACAACCCTCTGTGTCAATTATATGCTCTGCAGTACACATGTACATAGAAGCGTAGGAAATTTGCGGGGTTTTTGCCACGAAGTACATAACATTTGACGTGGGAAGCTTTGCAAACTAAAATAATAAACTTTCTTCAACCATTCACCTTATTTAAAAAATTTCGCTACCGTTTTTGTATTTTAGCATCGCTCCTTTAGTGATTCCACTGCTTACAGCTCGTCTCCAGGGCTACGACCAGGGCTTGAAGCTCCTCAGTCCATGGAGCGTGCTACGATGCCCAGACACTAAACCCTCCCTCAGAGACAGCTCCTGAGTGTTCAACTCCTCAGGTGCTGTCATTCTACTCCTGTCCTCGGTGCTCATTATTTCTAATTAGTGTAAACAGTGCAAATAAAATTAAAAAAGAACCTAAATGAGCTATGTGTATTGATAAAGAAAAAAAATCCATGGGTCTGGTTCCTGACGGGATTTGAACCTGGGACCCTTGTGTCGGTACGGCAAAAAAGCATTAACCTCTAGGCCTACAGTGTTGCTGACTTGTACCTCTGAAATAAACAGACCTTTTCTTTGAGACTAGAGAGTCAGCGAAGAGGTCCTGGTGATGTCATCCTGCGGGTCACATCATATGTAATTCAAACAAATCACACCCCCTTCTGAGCTCACGAGCTGAAGAGCTGGAGGCAGGATGTATTGAACAAGACAGATCGTGGCAAACCCCTTTAAGGTCTATTATTCTTAGATACTGACAACATGGCTTCCGGATGGTTAATAAATCTCTTAGCACTATATTCCACCCTTGACCATCCATAATCCATATTTTATCTATATACAACACCATATCCCCCCAGGGAAAGAGCTTCAGGCAGATGACAACCTACACGCTATAACAGAAAAGCACACTGTATACAGCAGCATACACCAATGCACGCGCAAACTATTACAAAAAATTGACTCCGTAAAATCTATAACGGATTCTACCGAGATCGAGATGACCAGGAATCTAACCTAATGCCACCACAAACATACGTTGTGCATATGTGAACGACTGCGTCATCCCCTTACACTGATGTATCTGGGACACAGCAATACAGGCCATGATCCCAAAGTTAAAACAAACCATATTCTGAAAACTAATGGTATCCTTGGTGGTGAATTAAATAACAATATTCTCTAAGCGCTCTATTTCTGCTAAAATAGCTTTTCATAGACACTTTGTATATCTACTACTTCCATATATCTCTAAGGCTCTCTACTGGTAGTGAGTTTTATTGATTCTAGCCTTACGACAAATCATCTCCCTACAGTCCTACAGCATATGCAGCTACTGCAGGGGACTCCTATAAGCATAAGGGATAACCTATAATTTCTTACGTCAATAGGGACTCTAAATGGTCAATAAATCTCTTAGCACTACAGTCACTCCCTGTCCATCTAGCTACTCTCGGGGCTGCACACAGCTATTATTCTGGTCATAATAATGGGACTCTACTGTATGTAGCATTACACAGTTTGGTGCCATATTAACCAGCCGGGTGGTGCTACATTTTAAGTCCTCCTTGCATTATTCCTGATTTGGCAGACTCGATTTCTGAGCTATAACAAAAAACAAACATAACATTATTATAGTTTACTTTTTTCCATACATAAGAAATTAGATATGCGAGATGCAACTTTGTTTCTCTCAGTGAGAGCGATAATAGTCACGACTCTCGTCGTTTTGTTTCATCGTATGCAAATGACACGCAGCTCCTTTTAAGAGTAGGTAAATAAGCGCTCCGCTCCAGTTTACACAACAGATGTCAAATTAGACGTGTGACAATATTATGCTGCAAAAATCAGGCTGATACAGGAGATAGCAGGAGACTGTCTGCTAGCAGCTTCCCTGTTTAACCCCTTAGTGTTCAGCACCATAAATTTAAAAGTGGTTGTCTCACTGCAAAGATTAATTTTCAACATTTAGGGGATAGTAAATGAAGGCTTTTTCCAAATACATTGCTTTGTTTATTTTACTTTGTTGAGGAGATAAGATAGATATTAGTCTGCTCTAGTGCACTACAGGTTTCCAGGTTCACTCGTCGCTGCTCTACCTCTGCTCTTGATCTTATCTGAGTCTGACTTCGGGAGTGACACCACCACAGGCCACTCACCACTCAGGCACTCGCCAGCGCTTGAGAACAAACAAAGGAGACCAATTACTGTTCCTTTGACCTCTGAAGCTCTCTGCACTATAGATAAAATCTCCTGCTCTCTTGTCAGAGCAATTACAAGAGCTAATCATTGCAACTGAACCACCTACAGCCTAATCAGGAAAAGAAGGAAGCATGAATGGGAAGCTGCTTGTAGCTCTGTGAAACAACATGGTGAGACAACCCTTTTAAGGCAGTATTATGGAGGGGCTCACTCGCTAAACCTGCGTCATACACAGGGGGTTCTGGCTGTTAAATACAGCTGGTAACCGCTGCTAGTGGCCGGGATCAGAGACAGCTACATCATAGCCATCTAACCATTTCTAAAGGATTAGAGAACAGGGCCGTGGTCCACTTGCGGCTCTTCCTTCCACCTCTCCCTCAGGTTTTGAGAGCACCATGTGGTAGCTGTAGTCTAATAAGGGCTGCCGGTAGTTCATCCTTATTTGCCCCCCCCCCTCCTAACCCTATTTTTAACTACTAGGCCCCCTCCATAGGGTAATAGAAGATTATCATATAATGACTAATTGCCGACGCACACCTAACTGCATATAATAGGCAAGAGATCCAATATTATTCTACATAGCTTAATAGGGGTCGTCTCACCGAGCATGCTTTAGAGAGCACAAACGCAGTTTTAGATTCATGCTTCCTGTTTTTTTCTGGTCAGGCTGTGGATTGTTCTTTACAGTGATTAGAATCAGATCTTTATTCACAGCTTTTTGCACTGACATGAGAGCAGGAGATCTTATCTATAGAGCAGAAAGCTTCAGAGCTCAAAGTAAGCAATCAAAAGTAATTCAACATGCCAGGTGTCTACGACTTCGTCCTGCAATGCAAGGCTCTGAATGCAGACAACATCCGGATCCAGATCACGGGGCAACGAGTAATCTTTATTGTAGTCTTCAAAATAGTGCAGCAGTACAAATAAGGCTAAAAATAATGTAAACCCCACTAACACGTTTCAACGCGTTTTAAGCAGCAATAGCTCTTTGGTCAACAAAGTCTTAAAGCTTGGTGAGGTTAATTTTTAGTTTATTTTTTGCGTGTTATTTGAAGTTAAAAGATTATTTGACTGATTGGATGGTTTGTTGGAGGCCTTATTTGGAAAGTGTAACACCTGGCATGTTGTTTTGCATTACAGTTGAGACATGGGAGCATCCGGAAGAATGTATGAGCAGGAGCAAGCCATAGAGACGACAAACGGGGAACAAACCGTAATCGGAAGGTGAGCCGTACAGTGTTTTATAAGTAATCAAAAGTGATTACTCTTCTTTGTTTGTTAGAGATAGCACACTCTGTTCTCAAGATGCCGGCGTCCTGTTTGCCGACCTGTGGTGACATCACCCCCTGTTCTCAGATAAGACAGTGAGCAGATAGAGAAGGGGAGAGCAAGACTGTAACCAGAGAAACCTGTGTGCACTCAGAGCGGATAAATCTATTTTATTTCCTCAACAAAGCAAAATAAACAAAGCAGGGTATTTGGAAAACGTTTACCATTCTCTACATGTTGTAAGCTAATCTTTGTAGTGGCACAACCCCTGTAATAATAGAGTGGGAAAAAGATAAATGTACAAGTCTAGGAATCTCATGTTTAAGTCCCCTATGGTAACATAGTAGATAGAGCTGGAACAAGACCCAGGTCCATCGAGTCCAACTTGTATCCCTACATTGCTGATTCAAAGTCAAAATCCCCAAAGAGGCGGAAGCCAATTGTCCCATACAAGATGGAAAATTGTTTCCTGACTACAAATGTTACTAAATGTTAACACCATAAAAATTTAAAAAATTCTAACTCCCCCAGAAAACAAATAAATATTTAAAGTTCAAAACACCCCCTGCCATTTTACAAATAAAAAAATGAAAAAGGTTACACATAATTAGTATTGCCCGTCCATAAAAGTCCATAAAATTCCACATATAGTAAACATCGTAAAAGGAAAAAAAAAAAATTGTGTTTTTTGGTCATTTTGCCTACCCTGAAAATGTGGAATGAAAAGTAATGAAAATGTTGCGTGTATCCTAAATTGTTCCAATAGAAGCTACACGTCAGTCCCCAAAAACGAACCCTCACTCATCTCCATGGATTGAAAAAGACAAAAATTAATCATCCTCAGAATATAGTACTGCAGTGCAAATTTACAAAATTCCAACATTTCTTAAAAAAAGAAAACATAACGAAAACTCTTCACCACTGGTATCACTGGAATCTTCCTGACCTGCAAAGTGCAGAGAACATGTCTGTGAGGAAAATGGGCAGGGGCATGGTGATATTATCATAAGGTCCGTTTGTAGCTGTCATAGAACTGTATGCATGTAGAGCATCATGTGTATTCTGTATTGTTATTCAGCCAGTATTGTGTATGCCATTTCTGTAGCTTGAGACCTTCACCCCCCTTTACAAATGGAATTTGTAGCATAGGACTGTGGAACATCACGCAAGTCTTTAAGACAATTCTCTTACCCCACTTCTTTACATAACCCAGGGCTTCATCTGCTAAGCAGCTAGTTTATTGTGTTTTATGGCAAATTCTGTATATACAAGTGTCATTAACCCCTTAAAGACCCTGGTCGTATGAGTACGTCCCAGGGCCGCTAAGGGGTTTGCAGTGGGATCGCTCGGTGACCCCCCCGCACAGCCGCCGGGTGTTAGCGGCTGATCGCCGCTAACACCCGGCAGTAACAGCGCGAACCGGCAGCGTCGCCCTCCCGCGCTGTTTAACCCGTCAGACACCGCAGCAAAGATGGCCGCGGCACCTGAATGAATGACGATCGGTGCCGCGCATCGATCGTTAGGGTCATCGGCACTGCGCCGATCCGACGACCGGGCATGGTGGTGGGGAGCCTTGTGAACGCTCCCGTCACTGCCGTGTCCCGGTTTGCCCCACTTACGGCTGTAGACAGGAAGTGGGGAAACCGCCATCTTTGTACACCCTAATGCATTGCCTATGCAATGCATTAGGCTGTATTAACAATCGCGCCCCCTAGTGGTCAAGCACCATAGCGGGACTCAATGTTACAGTGAAAAAAATAAAAAATAAAGTTTTAAAGTACAAAAAATAAAGTATTAAAAGTTCAAATCACCCCCCCTTTCCCGATTTTACAAATAAAGTTAAACATATTTGGTATCGCCGTGTCCGAAAAATGTCCGATCTATAAAAACATAACATCATTTATCCCGTACGCTGAACACCGTAGAAGAAAAAAAATTCCAAACGCCAAAATCGCGTTTTTTGGTCATTTTACGTCACTCAAAAAATGGAATAAAAGTGATCAAAAAACTCGCATGCATTCCAAACTGCTAGCAATAATAAGTACACTTCAGCCCGCAACAATTGCACCCTCACTGACGTCCGTAAGTGTTAGTACAAAAAAGTTATTGGTCGCACAAAATGGCGCCGCGGTGCAAATGTTAAAAATAGATAATGTCTGGAATTTTTTTTACGGTACCAAAACATAACGGAAACCCTACATGTTCGGTATTGCCGGATGCGTAACAACCTGTAGAATACAGATAACACTTTATATTTACCAAAGACTGAACGCCATAAAAGCAAAACACCCGGAAACATGGCGAAAATATGTTTTTTTTCACAATTTGTCCCACTTGGAATTTTTTTGCGGTTTCCCAGTATATTCTAGAGTATGATGAATGACAAGATTAGAAAGTACATCTTGTCCCGCAAAAAAAAAGCCCTCATATATCCATGTAGGTGGACAAATAAAAAAGTTATGGCTCTGGGAAGGTGAGGAGGGAAAAATGAACGTGTCAACAAAAAAAAAACGCCGGGTCCTTAAGGGGTTAATACCTGATAGAAGGCCAAACCCTTATCAGACCACTGGTGACCTGTGAAATGTCCACAGCCATAAAAGACTAGCTGCAAAAAGTTCAGAGTTCATTGACCTGTCAACACTGAAACACAGCCCGTGAATGCCATCTAGTGGGGACAGTGAGCAACAATCCTCATTAAGCATCAAGGGTCCCCCAGCTCATCATCTCTCCAGCCAGTGAGGTGCAGCTAATTATGATAATTAGCTGATGGGAGGTTTGGAAACCTGAGACGGTGAGTTGGGCTTATAAGACACAATGTTTAGCTTCACATCTTTGAACATGGTTTTGGGTTCAATTCTGGATTGAGCCGTGTTCCATGTCTTCTTCCGTGCCCCCGGATCTGAAAGCCGACCATTGTATGTGTAAGGACTTTCTAAGTTTTCTCCCTTTGATTTTATAACTGTTTGCTAATCTATGTCATATTCATTGTTATTGCATTTATGTAAGCACTGTACCCTTTATTATTAAAATTACAATTAATAAGATTAGTTCTTGTCGCTGTAAGAATCCATAACCTTGGAGAGGTGTTTTTAACCCTGTAGCTGCTGGTAAGCGTTTGTAAGTGTATTTTTGGATCAGAGTCCTTCCCTCTGATTTCCTTTTTCTTTTTGATTATTGAGGAAGGTGGTGACAACGGATATATTTTTGGGGTGCTGGAACTCTCTTGGGGTGCGATTTATGCTCGATTTGCCACCTGAGTGAGAGGCGAGTACAAAATAGAATTGAGTGGAAATAAATCAACTACATTACAGTGACCCCCACGTCACATGCTGGTGAGTGTACATGACAATATAATTTATACTGAACAGTGAACTCCATAAAAGGAAACCCCCGCACAAAAAAATGGCACAATTGAGTTTTTCTGCATGTTTTACCCCTCACACAATTTTTTCGGGTTTTCCCAGTATATAGTATCCTTTCATGCGTTGCTCCTATTATTGCCCTTCCAGTCTAGTCTAATCTCATCTATCCCTATCCAGAGAACAACAGAGCGATCATTATGTCATTACAGAGACTACATAGACATAAGCAGCAGATGGAGTAAAGTGACATTAGTCTGCTGATTATATACCTCACGTATTGCCCTGACAGTCTAGTCTAATCTTATCTACCCCTGTCAGGAGAACAATGGAGCGATCATTCTGTCATTGCCTACTATCTGTATTGAGACTGTATAGAGATTAATAGCAGCTAAAGTAAAGGGACTTTAGTCTGCTGATTATATACTTCATGTGCTGCTCTTATCATTGCTCTGTGGTTTATTCTTATCTTATCTATTCCTGTCCAGAAAACAATAGAGTGATCATTATGTCATTATCTACTATTTGGAAGGAAATTGTATAGAGATAAGTAGCAGTTGCAGTAAAGTAGTCAGTTAATTCGATACTTCATGTATTGCTCTTGTCATTTCCCTGTGGTCTAATTTAATCTTATCCATCCCTGTCCAGAGAACAATAGTGTGATCATTATGTCATTACCTACTATTTGTAATGACACCTATATAAGGAGAAACTGCAGCTGCAGTAAAGGGAGATTAGTATGCTGATTATATACTCCATGTTTTGCTCTTGTCATTGTCCTGTCAGTCTAGTCTAATCTCATCTATCCCTGTCTGAAAAACAATAAAGTGATCATTATGTCATTACCTACTATTTGTAATGAGACAATATAGACATAAGCAGCAGCTGCAGCAAAATGACATTAGTATGCTGATTTTATACCCCATGCTTTGCTCTTGTCATTGCCTTGGTAGTCTAATCTATCCCTGTCAAGAGAACAATAAAGCGATCATTATGTCATTACCTACTACTTGTAATGAGACTACACAGATACAAGCAGCAGCTGCATTAAAGTGAGGTTAGTCTGCACAGCCATTTAGGAGTTGTATCACTTCACGATCATAGCTAGAAAAGGACAAGATTTAATACAGTATTTTTACTTGCATAGGACTGCCGAAGTAAAAATACAACAATACTGTACTTCTTTTGATGGAAGTGTCCCTTTAAAGGGGTTAAGAGACAATGAGACTTTGAGGTTGGAAGAGCGCAGCAGTCAAGAGGAGGGAGATGGACAAAGCAAGGTCATAAAGTGTGATATGAGTATTATAGACCTATAACTGCAGTCATGGGGAGAACGACTCCGGTGACCTTGGCTCGGGAGGCGTAAGGAGCTTCAGCGCAGAACTCTGAATACTGCCCCCTCGTGAAATGTCGTCCGCCCTGTCTGCGGAATAATTCATTAACACTTCTATGGCTCCTTGTCCCTCATCGTGTTTAATGCTCCTCAGGAATTTATACAGGTTTGCACGGTATAGAATGTATGTGACCGGCCCCCGGATCCGCGTATCCAGGGGCGAATTTGTTTCCTCTGTCAACATCATGTTCACCACTTTTTGGACTTTTCCCGACTTCTCCTCACTCTGTCTTCAGTTTTTGATGGATGCATGACTTAATCGAACAGATAAAGTAGCCAAGTAGCCATCAAGCAGGGATGTGGTTATGGGAGGGCAGTGACACCCCGCACCTAACACCCAAGGAGGCCGGGAGCACCTCTGCTAGTCCAGTTACCGACTTTAAAGGGGTTTTGCCACAAAGTGAGGTCCTTACCTCTTATCTGCTCAGGAGAGAAGATAAACAAAGCATGCAGGGTCATGAACGACTGCAAGGGTGAGAGGGAGGGGGCTGAGCAGAGAGAGAGGAAGCAGGGAGCGTCTGCAAAGTTTATTCAAATAATTACATTACAACCAGTGGATTCTCTATGCAGCAGACAGACTCATACACTGCACTTTTCTCCTCAGCCCCTTGCAAGCTCCTTCATGTTCCCTGTCATCAGATAAGAAGTGCAAACACGCAAGCCCGGCCAGATCTGCTCCTGTCAGTGTCCTGATCGTGTCTAATGTAAACTGTCAGGAAACGAAGAAGGACTGAGAAATGCTGTAGCTCTCACAAGCTTCACTTTTTTTAATCACATATATTTAGAAAAGTGATTAAATATCCATTTTGGAGGATCCCACGTCAACATTACATCGTGGCAAGACCCCTTTAAATTGGGTCCCAAGAGATTTAAGTTACATCTGTGTCAGAAAGAAATAATGAGAAAAATATATATATAAAAAAAGTCCCATCAAACCGCTCCGTCCAACCTGATGCAACGAGTTCACAAATTTCTTACCTACGATGGATCACGATGAAGCTTTTATGTCTCATTGTGGGACAGACCTCTAAATGAAGAATACCCTGCACTAACTCAAGCACCAAGAATTCCCATCATTCCTGAAAATGGAGATTGAAATCAAAGGAATGCTCGCCCTTCTCGTATCGTCAGAGTCTCGTGAGACGGGCTCGGGACAGCTCAACGATGAACTGTACGGAACAGTGGTAAGACTTTAATGGTCCTTGATGTGGGGGATCTCGACCTCCGCTGAAGGTTTCACCAAGTCAGGTGGTGATGAGGTGAATGCTCAGGCCGTCCTATGGTCTTGTGACGGTCTCCAAGACACTTGCACTTTCTAGTCAAACAACTTGGGCAGTGGTTGTTGGAAGCCCTGGATCATGATCTTTTGAGGCAGTGGGCAGTTGTACAGCTTCAGACTCGCTCTTCCTGTTCAGGCTGTGGGCGGTTCTATAGCTTCAGGCTCCTATTTCCTGTTCAGCCTGTGGGCGGTTCTACAGCTTACATATCCCACTTACTGTTCAGGCTCTGAGTTTCTCCACAACTTCAGGATCCTTCTTCCTGTTCAGGCTGTGGGTGGTTCTACAGCTTTAGGCTCCCACCTTCTGTTCAGGC
Source organism: Phyllomedusa bahiana (assembly GCA_025379985.1). Taxonomy (NCBI): domain Eukaryota; kingdom Metazoa; phylum Chordata; class Amphibia; order Anura; family Hylidae; genus Phyllomedusa; species Phyllomedusa bahiana. Next base: position 26,920 of record JAODAL010040485.1, read on the forward strand.
TGTGGATGGTTCTACAGCTTCAGGTTCCCACTTCCTGTTCAAGTTGTGGGCGGTTCTATAGCCTCAGACTCCCTCTTCCTGTTCAGGCTGTGGGTGGTTCTAGAGCCTCAGGCTTCTACTTCCTGTACAGGCTGTGGGTGGTTCTACGGCTTCAGCCTCCCACTTCCTGTTCAGGCTGTGGGTGGTTCTACAGCTTCAGACTCCCACTTCCTGTTCAGGCTGTGGGTGGTTCTACAGCTTCAGGCTCCCACTTCCTGTTCAGGCTGTGGGCGGTTCTACAGCTTCAGATTCCCACTTCCTTTTCAGGCTGTGGGCGGTTCTACAGCTTCAGATTCCCACTTCCTTTTCAGGCTCTGGGCGGTTCTACAGCTTCAGGCTCCCACTTCCTCTTAAGGCTGTGGGCGGCTCTACAGCTTTATGCTCCCACTTCCTGTTCAGGCTGTGGGAGGTCATACAGCTTCAAGTTCCAGTCCCTGTTCATGCTGGGGGCAGTTCTACTACTTCAAGTTGCTACTTCCTGTTCAGGCTGTCTACAGCTTCAAGTTTCTACCTGCTTTTCAGGATGTGGATTGGTCTACAGCTTCAGGCTTCCACTTTCTGTTCAAGCTGGGGGCGGTTGTACAGCTTGAAGAGCCCACTTCCTGTTCAGGCTGTGGGTGGTTGTACAGCTTCTTGCTTCCAATTCCTGTTAAGGCTCTTGGTGTTCTACAGCTTCAGGCTTACAGTTTGTGCTCAGGCTGTGGGTGGTCCTGTAGCTTTAGGCTCCCACTTCCTGTTCAGGCAGTGGGTGGTTCTACAGCAGTGACTGACATTTTAGCTGTGCTATTCCTAGCTGAGGCTGCTAGAGAGACATTGGTGATGGAGGGGTCTGAACAGCAGGGCAAGACTACAGAGCTCTAAAGGGTCAAAGTTGGTCAGTAATAAACATTAAAAGATCCTGTGCTACTGATAAGACGCAGCAGGGAGTGACATCACCATCCAGACCACTGCTGCAGCAGAGAGGTGGTTGGTAACCTAGGGAAGCTTTTGTATAGAAGCAGAAGATAAGAACTGCTCTAACGCTGAAAGAAAAATCAGAACAGAAATATATTTGGTGTTAGTCTTTATTTTCCTTTGCCTACATGTTTAACGCTAATCAATGTGGTGAGCGTGCCCCTTGAAAGACTATTTTTTGGGGTTCATTGTTAGTGCTATCCCATCAAGGTTGCTCCTGCTCCTACATAGCTGCCCTGACAGTCAGCACGACCGCTGCTCTCTAGCATGTGTGGTGGTCCTCTGAGATTTAAAGGGCCAGTGTGCACTACCAATCTGCTCCTCCTCCAAAGACAGGAATGTTATGGTTATTTAAAGGCACAGTGCCCCTCCTTCTGTGCCAGATCTTTGTACTACTTGCAGTCCCTAAGCGTATTCTGCATATTTTTTCCTGATACTGTCTTTGGCTTGGCCTATGACCTCACTACATTTCTGTTGCCTGTGGCTTCATCTCTGACCTGGCAAGAGCTCCATCTGTCTTGAATAGTGCTGATTGAACTGTTCGAGAAAAGTTAAGTTCTAGTAGAACTTCTTGAAATTTTAGAACTCAAACCGATCATTTAACTGTTCGTTCGAGTAAAGTTCTAGTTCGGCACGCCATTTTCAGCGGCTTTCTGCACTTTTGCCGGCCATCCAATCACCTTTCTGCTCATCCAATCACCTTTCTGCACTTCCTGCGGCCATCCAGTCACCTTTCTGCATTTCTGGCGGCATCCAATCACCTTTCTGCCCTTTTGGGGCCAACCGATCACCTTTCTGCCCTTTTGGGGCCATCCAATCACCGTCCTGCCCTTTTGGCGGCATCCAATCACCTTTCTGCACTTTTGGCGGCCATCCAATCACCTTTCTGCCCTTTTGGGGCCAACCAATCACCTTCCTGCACTTTTGGCGGCATCCAATCACCTTCCTGCACTTTTGGAGGCCATCCAATCACCGTTCTGCACTTTTGGCGGCCATCCAATCACCTTTCTGCACTTCTGGCTCCATCCAATCACCTTTCTGCACTTTTGGCTCCATCCAATCACCTTTCTGCACTTTTGGCGGCCATCCAATCACCTTTCTGCACTTTTGGCGCCATCCAATCAGTGCAGAGCACAGAGAAGTGTCAAAAACATCATCGCTGAGGTGTAGGACTCTCATTGGCTGCTAAAATCACATGACCATGTTATATATATTTCACTGTATTGCCTTGTGAACGCCATTTTCAGCTCACTCTCTGTACTGTACAGACTGCTCTTAGTTAGATAGCATTTTCCTCTCCATAGACAGCAATAGTTAGGGAGTTTGGTATTGCTGGCTGCATCTTTCCCACACCCAGAAGCTGTTATTTGGCGACATTTGTAGGCTCTCATATACATGGATATATATTATACAGAGTGCTTGGATTTGCTAAATCATACTCAGTGCCCAAAAGTTCTGTTTTTGCAGTTTTGGGGGTTCAGTAATTGTATAACACACCGTCTCCAAATCTCCTATGTGTCAAAGGGGCTTTTGGGCCTCCTCAGGATGCAGGGCCCCGTAGCAGCTGCTACCGCTGCACCTCCTATAGCTATGCCCCTGCTTGCAAGCTGTCCTCATCTTTTCAGTTAGCCATTGAAAGGAATGAAGTATTTTAGCCTCTCAATTTTTTTCTGTCACTCTTAGAGCCAAATTGTCTTCACTAAGTTGTTCCACGTCTCCAGTTTACTGTTATGGATGGTAATTCCAGCTTCTCCTCACCTGTATAGGTATAAAAATTAACCAGAACATCTTCTCCCATTGACTTTAATGGGGTTTGAAGTTCGAGTTCGAATAGAACTTCGAACCGAACTCACAAAAGTTCAAGGTTCTAATCAAACTAGAACTTTTTACTGTTCGCTCAACACTAGTCTTGAACCATTGTTTGCCCAACTACAGCTTTCCTCTACTCCCTTGATACCATGTTTAGATGTCAGCTGGTGTGACCATGTGTGACCGTGTTTGAGAATAGCTGCATAAAAGTCCCCTAAAGACCACATTCATGTATAAGGGTGAAAATCAGGGGCTTCTTAACCCCTTAAGCCCCAGGCCTGAAAAGTAGTTAATGACCAGAATATTTTTTTAGTTTTTGCCTCCTTGCGTTTCAACAATTGTAACAGTAATTTTTTTTTTTGTTTTGTTACATTTTTTTTACACCATTCACATTTCACACTTAGTAACTTGTTAGATTAATTCTACAGGTTATTACGGTCGTGTGGAGACCTAATATGTGTAGGTTTTTTTGTGTGTGTAATGTCTGCACAATTATTTTTTATTAAATATTTATTTTTATTTTATTTTATTTTTTTTTACACTTTTTTTTTACTTTTTTTTTTTATCCCATGAAGGGAGAACTGTTACATTTTTTTTTTTTTTCACTTAGTAATGTATTAGCATATTCATATATGCTAATACATTATAATCTGTGTCAGTCTGACACAGGCAGTGATCAGGACAGCACACAGCCTGTCCTGGTCACTGGCTTGTTACACAGACAGCTCTGGGGCCACTCTAGGTCCCTAGGGCTGACTGTGCAGCCGTTCCTTGGGCTCTGTCGGGTCACAGAGTGTTCCAATCACCCGACAGAGCAGGGGAACCCTTTGATTGCGCTGCAGTAAAGGTTAAAGCAAAGGGTTAAAGCATCGGGTTGCGTTTCCTCCGCTCCCCGGTGCTCGCAGGAGATGCTCTGGGATCGGGGCTGTGTAGTACAGCCCCGATCCCAGCGCAGCTGCGGCACCCGGAGCCGCAAACCCCGATGTCTGCAGCGACGCCAAAAGACATCACTGCAAACTAATGACTTGCACCAGCTGATGCCAAAAGACGGTGCGCGGTCGTTAAGGGGTTAAACTTAGCTGCCCTAACACCTAAGGCTCGTGTGTGATCTGGAGGAGCCATCGTCCAACACTGGTAAACCGTGAGAGATATCATGGTCAGTTTATTAATAATATGCAGAGTACCGCCAGCCGCCATGTATGGAGCGGGTTCAGCTGTGGTTTCCACCAGACATGGGGACATACATGTGCATTGCATATCGGGAAGGGGTAAATTACAATATTAGAAAAGTAGGAGGTAGAGCCACAAAGTGAGGACCTAAACACCCATAGGCGTTATCTCCTGGTCTCACTCACTGGTGAAGATGATGGAGGGGCCCCATTCAATGTGGTCATAGGGCCCCACGATTGCCTCCAGGTAAAAGGTGCATAGATGTCTTCTTGTTCAGCTCATAGGTTACACTCTCAGGAAGTAGAATATTTTTGTCTCTCCAAGCTCCTTATTTTTAGCTTTTGTTTTCTTGTAAAATTTGTCATCTCATTCAGAGAAAACGCCTGGTTGTCTGCTATGACAAATGCTTTACTCAGCTGTTCCCAGCACTTTCCTTTCGCTGCTGAAACTTTATTGCATTAACAAAAACCTAAATTGAGATTTTTCATGTAATTAATTAAATTTTCAAATCAGAAACCTTGAATCTCTTTGAGCAGAGCCGAGGGACTCTGGAAAGACAAAAAAAAGGGGTATATGTACTATACCAACACATCATAAGATTAAAGCTGCCTTCTTGTCCTCTTCAGATCCCTCTGGTGCTTTGACCCATCCAGGCTTGGACTCCTCAAGACTTCAGAACATGCCCTAGCAGCAGATCTTTTCAGTCCTTTAAAGGGGTTGTCTAGTTGAATAAAATTATAGTTAAAAGGGATATACCCACCATAGACTTTGATGGCTTATTGCTTGGAATTGCCATCTTCCCAAACATATCTCGGAAACCGGCCCCCAACAGTGATGTTTCAGAATAAAAAGCCAGTCACACTTGAACACGACTCTCTATTCTGTTCTACTGGAGTTATAAATACAACCAAACATTCTGCTCCCCTGTACTGGGAAATCCCATATAATAGAATGGAGAACACAGCGCTCCCCCTGTACTGGAAAATCCCATATAATAGAATGGAGAACACAGCGCTGCCCTGTACTGGGAACTCTCTTAGGACAGAATGGAGAAGCTCTTTTATTGTTTTAAAATTATGGAACGTTACAATATGATAATAACTGAATATAAAACAATATATACAATATATACACATTAGCCTTGTGTCTTTTATAGAGCTTCCCCTAGCTGGTCCAGAGTATTCCCATTCATACTCACACTTCACCTCACCTCACCTTATCACCCTTTCAAAATTCCCTAACTGGCCCACCTCTATCCACACCCATATATACAATATGTACAGTATTTACATATTTACATGTTATTTCTTTTTTGTTTTGTTTTTGTGTTTTTGTTTTTATTTATTTATTTATTTATTTTTTATGTGCATTTTTCTCCCTTCCATTCTTTGATGTTTTTATCACTATCTTACCACAAAAACTTGACTCCCAGAGTTCTGGTCCTAGAGTCTATGTCTCATAGTTAATTCCGGACAGGGACCAGTCTCCTCTCTTCTTCACCCCCTTATTGACCATCCACCCAACCTTTCTATACTACCCCAACTTCACATCTTTTTTTTATTTTATTTTTTTTTATTTATTTTTTTATTTGTGGGTTGTTGTTTTTTTATACTATCTTATTACACAAATCCCAAAACGCGACCCCCAATTTCTGGTCCCCGGTCATTATCCTAGTGTTCCGACTACGCCCCATATCGTTCATTCTGGACGGGGGCCCAGTCTCTTTCCCACCTCCCTATTGCCCCCCCTCCAACTATTATCCTCCCCCGACCATACCCCTTTTTATTTATTTTTTTATTTTTTTTTTTAATGTACATCAAATTTTGCTAAAGACCCTAAAAAGACACCTTACCCATTTGAAGGTTTTGGTTCAGTGCTTAAGCCTTTTCCCTCTTAACTATTAAAAAAAAAAAACTTCGTGCGGGAAAATACACCCCACCCCAGGAAGGATGAATCTACAAATCAGGCCCCCCAAAAAGAAATCCCCTCCAAAGAGGGGATGCTTGGGGTTCCCCCAACCCCCAAACTCCACCGAGTCCCCTTCCCCAGATCACCCAAAGATGTGCCTATCACCCCTCCTCGGGAAAGGGTTTTTTCTGACGCGTCGCACTAAACACCGTGCACACCATGTGTATACCAAACACTGCACTAACTATAAATAAAGTGCAGGGTCCCTGTAAACCCGAGTATTTAAATGTCCATAGACCCACCCCAGATAGGGAGGCTCGAAAAACCGGGGCCAAACCAAAGGAAGCTCCCCCCTTTTGTAAACCCTTTTGGGGTAAGGGCAGTGAAGCAGAAAATGCTCCATCTCTCTAGTGCTTGCTGCACCCCTCTCTGGACATCCCCTATCATCAGGGTCCTGAACTTCACATTACCATTTAACATATAGCTTTCCCATGAAAAAGGCAACGCCAGGCCCAACCCCAAAACCCAAAAAAGGGATCCTGTCCGAATTCGGGAAAACGAAACCCCTCCCCTCAGATCCCAACCGGGGAATCCTTGAGGGCCCAAAGGCCCGTAAATGGGTCGACCAAAAAACCCCCCTCACCAGGAATTTCCCGGGGAGGGTTCTTATCTCCCATCTCCAGACCCATCGCGGGTGATCTTCAGGTAGGGCAACTATCCCGGGAAATACTGGGTGCCTGCGAAAATTCTTCACTTGACCCCCCCAAATCCCTTCCCGGAATAAGGCTGAAACCATTCCCGACAGGAGCCACCCCCAGAGGAGGGCCCGCAGCCACATGCACGCCATTGACTTAAAAAAGGTGTTGTTAAGAACACTTGGGGTTAACCTACCTAACCCCCCCTAGTCTCCTCTTTTGGTATGCACCTTCTTGATTGGGTTATTTTTTTCCCCCCTAAAATCTGGAAGAACAACGTAAAAACCGCGGCCGAGAGACTCAGGGAAAAAGGAACATGCTCAGATGATGAATAAGGGAGGGGAAAGATTTGATCAAGCAATTCTTCTCTAAAGGGTTAATGACCAACCCTTCCAACGGTCCCCCTTTGAGAGCATTATTTTGCCTTTCCTCCCCAATTTTTTTTGGGGGTAATCACCCCGGACGAAATCAATGCCTAAAATCTTTACTGTTTCCTGGGGGCAGGGAGAGTGTCGGAGGTCAAAAAATGGGTCCCCTTTCCCATCCAAAAGGGGTTTCACACTTATCCGGTTTTTCTGGACCCAGAAGCTTTCCCAATAGCTCTCTACCTGCACATCATCCATCCCCCCTTCTTTGAGGGGACAAAAACAGTGACTCTTTGGCATGGCCTATTACCTCAGGGCGTGCTAATGTCGCGAGGCCCCCTTACCCCCGCCAACGCCGAAAATTACCCCTTAGAAGGATCGTGCAAAGCAAAACGGGGGTTCCCCAAAACCCTGGACGCAAGTTTCCCCCCCCAAAAATTTTAACAACCTTTCACCTGAAAACCCCTCGCCCCTTTTCAACCCCTTCCTTTAAAAACCCCCCCGGGCACCCTAATTCGGGTCCCCCCGGGTACTAAGATAACCCATCAAAACTTTTTCCTATCCAAAACCTCCCCTTCCATCCCCCCCTGCCCCCGTCCCACCTCCCTGACACCAAGGGCCCGCGCAAAAGGCATGCGAGGGAAAGGGAGGTCTGGATGATAAAGGAGCTGTGGGGCAGTTTTTTAAACCCCAATAAAAGCCTTTTTCCAAAACTTCCTGTACTTGACAGCGCTATGGATGCAATTCTAAATGGGGGGGGATCTTTACCCTTTGAAAGGTTTTTCAGGGCAGACCCCCCTCATTGATTTGGCAGAGTGCCCGAGGAGGACACTCATTTAAACCTAGTCAGGGGGGAACCAAGGTGCCAAAAAGGTCTTGAAAAAATTCCGATGTTAAGCCACGGCCCCGGGGTTTCTTGAGGGCTAAACTCTCAATCGCCCCTTCATTTCCCTTTTTCCTTATCCTCTGTCAAAACATCAGAAGGGGCTTTTCCGGTTGGCTGGTCAGCCAGGAAAGCCGAGCATTTTCTCGTCTATTTTCCTCCTGCCCAAGGATGGAGTAGAAGGCCTCGTTCCGGGGACTTGTCGGGGCCGTTTCAGAGTCCCCTGTTTTTTTAGGCCTGTCCCATCTTAAACCTCTGACATTACAGTTTTGTAGGGACCCGGGCGCGCGGTATTTACCAAAACCCTCTAAAAAACCAGGGTGTGTATCTATCATACTGACAACTCTTTAGAAGGATTTCCCCGGGGACTCCTCGCGGTATTGCAGTCGAGACCAACTGTCAAGTTCCTCCTCAGACCTGATACAGGCGGTACCTGTTAGACTCCTAAGGCTCGAGGTCTGGGGAAAATTTCGCAGCTCTCTTTTGAATACTTCCCCCCCCCTGATTTGCTTCACATAGGCCCCCTAATGGTACCCGCTCGAAAGGAAGCCCGAAGGATTCTGATTTTCCCTCTCTTCCCGGAGTGACGAATCAGCTTCCAATAACCCCCCCCATAGAGGGGGTCCTAAATTTTCAAAAAAAACAAAATTAAACATGGTCCCGGGGAAATCAACCCCCACCACGAAAGGGGGTGAGATAGTTCCTTTTAATAAAACCTATTTAACCAGCCCTAATCTATACCCCTAGGGCCTGGGGTTTTCCTGATGGGCATCCACAGCGAGCTTCGCTACTATTCTATTCAAAGCGCCCCCTTCATACCTCCCCCCCCCCCTTGGGAAACCCCCAATCTTTTGGAACCCGAGACGGGATGAAGTCCCCCAAAGAGACTTGACGGCTTGAAAAAAGGAAAGGTTAACCTCTAAAGAGACTTTCCCCCCCATGGCTTTGTGGGCCGTAGGTTAATTGTCTTAATTTTGCCCCCTTCATGATGACATTAAATCAGACCCCTTTTCGAGTCAAAACCGTCGTTTAAACCTCGGGGGTTAAAAAGAACCGCCCCCCCGGGGTATAGGGCTCGGCTGCAAAGACCAATAGGGGGCGGCCCTCCATTCCCTCTAGCTTTCCTTAGGCCGACAAGTCTGTCACCCTGGTCTCTTGAAAAAAACAAAATGTAACTTCAACCTGGCTGAAAAATCAAAGGCCGTATATCTAGCCATTCTGACTAATGCGGGCCCAACGTTAATACTTCCCACGTAAACGAGTTGGGCCGCCATCACGGGGGATCAAGCGGACACCCATCTTCTTACCTATACCAGTCCCCCCCCTCCCCATTCGGGTCGAGGGGTTCATCTTTTAAACTTACGACTATCCTATTTACACCTAACCCTTTCCCCACGTGCTATCTGCTCTTCCCCCCCACTCAGTTTCCCCGGCTCCTTCTCCTTCTACCCCGGGATTTGAGGGCCCTTTCTGTATTTGGGGTTTCCCCCGGGGGGCGATAACCCACTCCCCGAAGGCCCCCCGCCTCCCTTTTTGACATCGTCCTCTTCCTCCCATCCCCTGTGAGGCCAAAAGGGGACGAGGACTCTGTAACGGTTGGCGGTTTCAGTCGAGGAGGGGGTTTTTTTCCTAGCCTTCCCTTTATCTGGCACCTGTTTTGGGTTAAAGGGGGTAAGGGGTCCCTTTTTTAATGAGAAGAGTTGCCCTTTCCCTTTCCCCCTTTTTTTCCTCCGTTTTGTGTGCTCCTCCCTTTTACCTCCATCACTCCCCTTTTCCGTCCAGAGCGATGGAGGCTGCGGGGGGGGGCAGCTTCCTCCTCTTCCCCAATCCCCCTGGTTCTTCTCGTCACTCTCCCTCGAGCCTGGTTTGTTGCTCTGGAGGTGGTTTCCGGGGTTTTTTAGTTCAGGACCCCCCGCATGGGTCTGGGGAAACCCCTTCCCCTCCTTTTTTACGCACCCCATACGTTTTGCCCGTGCTGTCTTTGTTTTTTTCCCCGTCATTGGTCCTCACTCCTTTGCCTTTTTCTGTTCCTTATCTTGTTCCCCCCCACGTCCTCAGGGCCCTTGCTCTCTCCCTACGCCTGAGGAGGGGAAGGGGAGGGGGGAGGGGCAGGGGG
>JAODAL010040486.1:0-36858 GCA_025379985.1 Phyllomedusa bahiana
CCAAAAAGCCCCTCACTGGACACCCCTCTAAAGAGGCTCCGGGGATTCCGAGGAGGAGGTGGTTCCCCCAAGCTGTTTGGGGGTCCCCTACCGAGGGGAGCTGGGGGGGAAACTGTCACGGTTCACGCCACGGACTGTCGGCTTGCCCATGTCTCTCATGTCCCGGCCGCTGCTGCCCAAACCCCTTGGGTGTCACAGGTTCTCTGCACACACCTGCCCCTGCTCCTTCCACTGCTGAAGCCTCACCATCTCTTTGCTTCCCTCCAGCTCCTGGCGCCTGTTGCGCACACCTGCCCCCTTGGGGCAAGTGCGTGTCCGGCACTGCATTATTGAGACAGTCTTCCTGTTTTGGCTGCCCTTAACCTTTTACCCCGGCTACTTAAGGAACCCCTACCTGTACCTTTGTCAGTTCGTTGTTGTCTTCCACTAGAGCTTGACCCTTACCTTTTGTACATCTGCCGCTGAAAACTGTAACCTGCTGCAAATTAATTCTGGCACCTTTCTGGGAATTTCTTTTCTTAGTTTACTGCAACTTTCCTTATACACCTCCAGTACCCAGACCTCACTTCGGCTACCCACCGCCGGCATCTGCCATCTGTGCCTGCGGTGGGCCCTGAGGATCCACACCTGGATATCTGCGGTCGGCGCTTCGGCATACGTTTGTCAACGCCCGACCGTTACATCAGGTTTTGTTTTTTTCTCTTTTTTGAACTGGCCCAACCCCAAAGCAATTTATATATATGTTTTTAATGGACAACCACTGTAGGGTAGAATTGATTACATAGTTTAAAAGCAAATAACAAATAATACAGTTGGGTTTTCATACAATATTTGTTTTCTAACAATAGGTTTTTATTTTCTGTGTTTTCCAAGTGCGCTTTGCTTTTTATAACACTGGTTCCAGCCATTGATTCAGGTGCCTGGCCGTCGGTTGCCTTTGGTCTCCTGCATTGGTCATTGGGGCACAGAATCTGGCCCTCATGAAGAGACTGTGAAGAATTGTGCACAAGTGTTTATGTGTTTACTTTTGTCCATTGTGCTGGCACTTTCTAAAATGTATTATCAGCCTTGTCTATCACCTTTCCTGCCCTGGATCTCCTTCCAAAAAGAAGTTGGGATTAGACTACTTCAAACTGGACTGTAAGGATGGAGGAGAGGATGTTGTATCAAGGTTTAGTTATCTATTTATCGCACGTAATATTACGTAGCACAATTTTGTATTATTTAAGGAACTGAAGGAATAAAGTAACATTTGGATAAAGCTACACAACATAACAGTCCAACAGTAGAGGTCAGGATGGCAAAAATTGTTATGTATTTGCTTTGGTGCTTAGCTAAGCCGAAATCAGTAAATGTGTGTCATGTTGCAGCAATGCTGCCTACGACATACCTGTGCCTTAAATATCAGGTAGGAGTAGAATCAACAACAAGAGCCTCTAAGTGATATACAATAGACTAGAGAGATATGAGATTAAGTTTATTATAGGAATGTAAGAAATATTGGTCATGTTCTTTGCAAAAGCAGAAAAACTAGAGGGCTAATTTGGGCGGAGTTACTAAAAGAAGTGTTGGACAGACAAAGGGTGACATTCCTTCCTCTGTTTTGTTAATTAGATATTTACTTGAAAATACTATTTGATGTTAAAAGCATGGTGCAGAGCAAGCACCATAAAAGGTAGAGGAGTGAATCAACTGGACACTTCAAGTCATGACCTGTTACTGTTACAATGTTATGTCCATAGAGCCATACTAAATGTTATAATTGGCAAAAAGTCCAGATCCCAGATTGATGATGAGATTGTCCGTCCAGCACACGTCCCTTTTTGATTTTCATCCCTTCCAGTTGTTGTTTGCAGCCCAATTATTGTCAATTTTATTCCGTAAACAGGAAAAAGTGAAAAAGAATTCTAAATAAAACTAACACTTATTGTGGATGAAGGATGGATGTGTTACACTCCCACTGATTGGCAGATGAGTTTGTTAAGTTTAATATGTTGAGTTGATGTGTAATGTACTATAACATATCAGGTTTGGAGTAACACTTTCTTAGGCTTGAGTCCATGTGGCAACGTTCAATACCCTGTTTCCCTGAAAATAAGACACTATCTTATATTAATTTTTGCTCCTAAGGATGCACTAGGTCTTATTTTCAGGGGTTGTCATAATTTATCAATATGTTGTAGTCATCACAAACATCAGCAGAACTAGCCAAGTTCTGAAGCAACAGGTAATCTCAGTCACACTATGTCCTCAGTGTGCTGTGCCTGCAGTGTATGTAGTGAGAGACTCAGATCATCCTGTACTAGCAGCTATGCAGTCAGCTCCCCCTGCCCAGTTGGTATGTTCCACAGCTTCCTGTACGATCTCCTGACTTGCAACATGAAAGTAAATTCCTTCTACTTGTAATACAGAGGTAAATCCTTTGGATTTTTAATGACATGTATTTGAGAAGTCTTATAATTTCATCTACTATCAAATTGTGTGTGTTTGTGTGGAGGTATTAGGTGCTTTTGTAGCAATGGCTGCCAATAGGTCTCATTATCAGGAGAAGCCTTATATTTCTATGCTTGAAAAACTCGCACTAGGTCTTATTTTCGGGGGATGTCTTATTTTCAGGAAAACACAGTAACTGTGATTTGCAAAAGTAAGATTATTATTCATAGGATATTATAATAAAAATTCATACTTTGTATTTGAAATGAATAACCACTGCATCATAGGACTGTATATAACTATGCAAATGGTTGTTTGTTGAATAAAATATTATAATGCAGTGCTTATTGATTTCAAATACAAAGTATGAAGCGGGATTACTCTAACATCCAAAGAATAATAATCTTAGTTTTTCAAATCACAGTTATTGTACATTGCCACAGGGACATCAGGATTCTTGACCTTGTTTCCATTTACAGAACTGTAGTGTTAGTTGGATTGACTTTACATTTACACGGCAAGTGACAAATACCGGTTGGTTATACGACCGGTATTTGTCCTGTTTTGCGGCCGTCCCCACGGCCGTGGAGGGGACGGCTTTTCTCCGCGATGAGCAGAGAAAAGCCCTCCCCCTCACATTGAGATTAACATATTCCATCCGTAAACTGGACAGAAGATTGTGCATACACAATGTTTTGCGGGCGGACCGCGGGTGGCAAAACCACTGGGCAGAAAACCCGTGCATTGGGGACTGCTGTACGGGTTTTCCATAGAGCCCCGTTCTGCTCATTTTCGGCCGGTTTTTCAGGCAGTCTGCAAACCGAAAACCCGTGCAGTGGGGACATGCCCTAAGTCCACAGAAAGACCACCTTGTTACATGGAGTGCGGTTCCTTCTTCCAATATGTTTAGTTACATTCATTTGGGGGGCTGGTCTGGAGTATAATTTATTTAGAGTTTTGGTCTGGAATAATTTTGAGGCCCAGTTTGGGATCTCAATGTATTCATGGGCTAAATCTGAATTAATTGCAGGGTCTGGAATAGCACTGGGGTCTGAAGCAGAAGAGACTGTGAGGAATTGTATACAAGTGTTTAGGTTTTATCAGCCTCATTTATCACCTTTCCTGCCCTGAATCTCCTTCCAAAAAGAAGTTAGAATTAGACTACCTCATGCTGGACTGTAAGTATGAAGGAGAGTATATCGTATGAAGGTTGAGTTATCTATTTATCGCACATAATATTACATAGCACAATTTTGTATTAATTTAAGGAATTGAAGGAATAAAGTAACACTTGGATAAAGCTACTCAACATAACAGTCTAACAGTAGAGGTCAGGATGTCAAAAATTGTTATGTACTTGCTTTGGTGCTTAGCTAAGCTGAAATCAGTAATGTAACACAGCAACTTTAGTTTCTAGTAAATGTTTTCTTGTATTTAGCTCAGGCCTGAACAGAATGATATAACATTTAGGGATAAATATACAGCCGAGGAGTCCAGCGTTAGAGGTCAGGATGGCAAATATCTCCACGGCCACCATGTATTTGCCTTTGGTGCTGAGATAAGCCGGGATCATGGCTATCCAGACACTGCAGAACACCAGCATGCTGAAGGTGATGTACTTGGCATCATTGAAACTGTCCGGTAATGTCCTGGCTAAGAAAGCTGTAATAAAACTGACAGCGGCCAGAATCCCCATATAACCCAGGACAGAGTAGAACCACAGATCTGACCCTTCATTACACTGAACTATGATCTTCTCCTTATAAGAGTGTGTGTCCAGCTCCTGGAAGGGGGGAGAGAGGGTCACCCAACTCATACAGAGGACAACCTGGACAGAGGAGCATATGACGGCGACCATGTTGGGCAGTTTATTTCCAACCAATTTTTTCAGCACACTGCTTGGCTTTGTTGCATTGAAGGCGATACAAACCATGAGAGTCTTGGCTAAGAGGGAAGAGATGGCGAATGAGAAGAGGACACCATTAGAGATCTGACGTAACATACAGGTTATATCCCCAGGATGACCGAGGAACAAGAAGACACAGAGGAAGCTCAGCATGATGGAGACCAGGAGAACAAAGCTCAGGTTCTTGTTATTCGCTCTCACTATTGGGGTGTCCTGATATGATATAAAGAGGTTCAGTATGGTAACTGTGATAAAAACAAACAAAACAGAGGTCACAATGAAAAGCAGAGAGAGGACATCAGTGGAATAAGAAAGGAAGTCCAACTGTTTTTGAAGACAATGCGTCTTCTTCTTATTGGGCCACTGGTGATCGGGACACTTCATACAGTTCTCACTGTCTATCAAGAAGAACACAGAACATGGTGTAAGCTGATAACAATAATATTCATGGATTTTTAACATAGCATCCATTTCCTCTTGACCTTAATAAGTCTGCTTATTTTTTCATTTAAAATGACAATATTTTTCAAAAATTCTCAAATTTTTAAGAGGGTTGTCCCATCTCACCACACATTAACAGCATATTCATAGGATATGCCATCAGTGTGTAACAGGTGCAGGTCCCAACTCTGGGACCACCTCTATCTCAAGAATGGTCCTTGAAAGTTTCAGTGTTGAGCGGAGAGGTGGTCAGAACTCTCCTCTTGATTTTAATGGGAGTTTCAAGGACCGCCAAGCTGTGCACTATGAAATCAATGTGTGAGATGGGACAACCCCTTTAAGTTAGTTGTGGGTTATTTAGCTGTGTTGTGTTTGATTTTTCAGAGTTTGAGTTTTAACAAACTTAAAGGATCTATTTGTACATTTTACATCTATTTGTTTTACTTACAGAAACAATTTGTTACTTTGTAATGTATGTTGATTTACAACAGACAAACTGGGGCATTTGTCCTGCTAAAATTATAACTACTTTTAGCCATTTCTGATTAAAGATTGATCTAATAAAGGCAACCTTTAATACTATGCCAAAATGTACCGTTTATCAGTGTCCCCGGCTCAATAGAATACATCTATCAAGCTGGCCACGAATTATCCTGCAAAATCATTTAGGTGCTGAGCGCACAACATCCAATGTGACCAGAGCAGAAAAATGTTGGGGCAAGACACGAACATCAGTCACAGTTTATATTAGATTTTCTCTAAAATGTGCAACACTTTTTGCTTCTGCACTTATTTGTACTCCCGACTTCACCCCAAGGGGTCTGTACTTTTTAGTTTTCCATAGAAAAACAAATATATATTTCCATTTTCCATAGAAAAATCTGCATACCGGACATATTGGAAATTTCTCCTTCTGAACATGGGATACAGTCATGGCAACAAGCATGGACTGAAGAGCTTGGAGCCTTTCTGCTTCCTGATAAACATGTATTGGAGCATTGGGAATGTGGAACCTGCAAGAAAAACATATATTAAATAATTTCCAAGCACAGTTGCTGCAGTTGTTGATATAGCATTAAATTGAGCTTGAAAATCAAAAATTCTGTTGCCATTTTCCATGGTTAGCAGAAGCCTAGTTTAGACTATTTCACTAGGAAAAAAAGCGCAACGGGAGTAATAGCGCAAAAACCGCCTATAGTAAAGAAATATTATATTCAGATAAAAGAATGACGCGTTTCGTGCTCTAGCACTTCGTCAGGTTCATGATGAACCTGACGAAGTGCTAGACCTTAAAATGCGTTGTTCATGATGAACCTGACGAAGTGCTAGAACTTGAAATGCGTTTTTCATGATGAACCTGACAAAGTGCTAGAGCATGAAATGCGCTGTTCATGATGAACCTGACGAAGTGCTAGGGAACAAAACGCGTTGTTCACAATGAACCTGATGAAGTTCTAGAGCACGAAATATGTTGTTCTTTACCTGAATAAAATATTTCTTTACTATAGGCGGTTTTTGCACTATTACTCCTGTTGCGCTTTTTTCCTAGTGATATAGTCTAAACTAGGTTTCTGCTAACCGTGGAAGACGGCAATAGACCTTCTGATTGTCATTGTTACCGGCCCTCATTCATTTGAGAGGTCACGGTGTGGGAGAAGCTGCAGCCGCCAAGGAACTTTGGATTAGTGACTGATTGCCGTCCACAGAACAAACAGATAAGGGAGTTGTGCCACCTAAATGCACAACTTATAAATGTAAGTAAAAACACAAACAATTGAAGGAACAGCATAACACCAGAAAGCGCTCTAGTCTTGTTTCTTCTTCCTATTAAATCAAGCTTGGACATGTTTTTTTGCCCTAAGATTAGTGGCCATTCTTTCTAGTTCTGAAGATCAGAGCAATCTGATACCGAACAGTTGGTTGAGATGAGCTTCCTGAAACCCCTAGGCCATCTGTATTACAAGCAGGGAGACTCGGTGCTTAGCAATGTTGCTCTGTTGTGCTAAGTTTCTGGATTGTGAGCTCTAATGGGACTGAGACTAAAGTAAGCAATAGCAGTTAATCTAGCAAGCACTGTGGAAAATAGAACAAAAAGTGAGATAATGCACTAACAATAGTGACACTGATCATGACAGAACATCCAGCATCAATCTATACTGTACAGTGTAAATAATATAAAGAAGAATATTTTATACTTAAAATAGTTGTCCAGGATTAGAGAAATATGGCTCCTGTGCTCCAAGCACGATTAATCCTTCTACAGACTGAAATCTATTAAATGAATCTAGACTAAAGCAGAAGAGATTACCCTGTAATATATGTACATAATAATTCACCCTAAATACCAAAATACATGGCATCCAGCTCACCTCATTCGCAGCATTTTTCCAAGTTACAGGATACGTTATCTTCTCAAGCTTAAGCCTTTCTACTGGTTGCGGCCTGAATTCACCAATATCCGCCAATTGCAGTTTGTTATTGATAATTATGTTATTCCTGACGGTATAATAGGTTTCAAAGTCTCCATGCTGACTGAATATTCTGTGTACGCCATTAACATCTTGGTACTGCATTTTTTTTATAAAGTTGTGCAGCTTTGGCAAAAAAAAAAATCTGAATAAAATACATATAGCAAGCTACCAACAGGAAGACAATGGAAAGATACAACATAGCATAAAACAACATAAAGAGCAAAAAGCAACAAAATGTATAACATTAAACAATAAATCACATGTTACATTCAGCACAATTTACATGACATAAAAGCATAAGAAATGAGGGGGTATCTGAAAGAAACAGGAGTCATCTTCTGCTGGGCAAGGTTTTAGTAGTACAGGCTTCTGTCACTACCTCAATGTCTGCAGAACCAGAATGGGAGCCTCCATTGTTGGGGAAGGTTGCGTTTGACTCTAGTGTATTTAGCTCTAGTGTTTAACAAGCTATTACATTTTTTATTTATTTTGTGACTTATGATTCAAAAAATGTATCTGTATTGCAGAGAATAATGAGCTCTTAGGAAGGGTGGTGTAACGACTCTCCAAGATGGATCCTCTGGACCACTCATGAATAATAGCATAAAAACACACAAAGGAGCGGAGTCTATTGAGTGCATAGAAGAAAGAGGAAAACACAAAATAATGCACACAAAAAAAGGTTACACAAAGATAAGCACAAGCTCCAAAAGAAGTACACAAGATACCAAGGACTGGATCTAGAAGAAGGGGGCGTCTTCTACTTCTAGAAGAATTGTTTTTTCTACATAGACATTGAAAGGGTTTATTTTCAATGATATACTCCAGGATGGCTTCTCCTAGAAACCAGGACCAGGTAGTTTATTCTATTTGTGTTGTTGCCCTTCCCCCCTGGTCTATAGGTTAAATTCTCTTCCAACTTCCTGGCCATTTACTTCCCCAATACATTGAATATGTAGCCAAGACAGTTGGCCTTGTTCTCCAAAAATCCAAACCCCTTCTTCTTAGAACAATTTTTGAGCCACTTAATCACCTCCTTAATCTCCTGCTGCCCCCCTAGCATGGCACATGGTACAGGTAATATTTTTGAAAATGCTACATTGAAGCTTCGTGACTTGAGCTTCTGGCCTGTCCCTACAATAATTTTTAAGGATATTCCACCTGCCTCCAACTTTTTATTGGTGCCAATGTGCACCAGGAAAGCTGGATTACCACCAGCCACACCCAGTAACCAATGATATGTCTAACTTGTACCCCAGGAAGTCCACATCCTGTATTACGAGCTTCTCTGCAGCCCGCATGTCAGGCCACGGGTGCATTCATGTCCCCTCTCCCTGAATGCTGCCAGGGACGAGTGGCACTGCGGTCCACATGTTGGGCTGCGAGTGCACTCATACTACTAGTCGGGACTCACCTATCCATGCTCCTGCTCCCCTGCTCTCCTCTGTCGGCTGGTGCATGTGTCTCCACTCCCTGGGGCGTGCGTGTCGGCTCAGTGAGATTGGCTAATTGCCGGTAGCTGACGCAATATCTCCTGGCCACCTCCCCTGCTTCCTTGCCGGGTCTCAGCACCCTGAGCCTTAGAAAAAGCATATGTACTATTCCTATCTTACCGTATAGCCAGACCTTTGCCTCCGCCCACTGACTACATTCTGTTTCCTGCCAGCCCTGATCTTCCTGCCTGTCCCCGACCATGATCCTGCCTTACGATTTTGTACTATGCTACACCTCGGCAGTAACCTGAAGTAAGTTGCATCTGGGGCAGTGTCCTGAGGGTCTCTTGCAAAAGCAAGACCAACTTGCCTTGTGGCTGGTTCTGGTGAAAACCAGGGACCCTTTAGACTCTGTTCCCTGATGTGGCTTAAACCACTGCTTGCGGTGGCCCAGTGGATCCCCACACACTAACAGTCATTACCGTCTACCCCAGCAGCCGTTACATACTGTTTGATGATCCTGGTCTCTGTGACAGATTGCCATGTATGTTCTCCTAATAATTGAGTCCCCAACTACCAGCACCTTTCTAGCTTGCCCTGTGCTCCCGTTCCTCACCTTACAGGAGCAGACAAGGGTAGTGTCTTGCTGTAGCAGTGCTTTTGCCGAAATGTCATCCCTGTCATCTAGCAATCTTGCAAATTTGCCAGACTAGCCTCTCTGATTCTTTTTTCTTTACTCTGATTTCTGACAGTCACTTAGCTCATTGCCTTATTTTCCTACACCTCCATGTAGCCGTCCTCCGCTGTATCTACCCCAGCTTGCAACAGACTTCTGTCCAAGCTAGCAATGGTTCTTAGTCTTGCAACTTGTTCATTAGATCTAGGATCTGGGTTTCCAAATGTACAATGTGCCCACATCTCACACAGCAGAATGCACCCTCAAACAGCTGCTCAAAGGCTGCATACATTGCACAGGACATGCACTGGACGGCATTGTCAATCATGGGAGTGGATTACATTAATTATAGTGGAGAAAGGGGATTTCCAGCCTCAAGTACAATCACCACCTTGGCACCATCACCACATTCTAACGTATACTGTACATACAGTAGGCGTTATCCTGATGCTACTTGAAATTTATAGAATTTCTTAGGTTTCTCTTCCCTTTTTCCACTTTAGCTCAGGTCCAGACTGACCTTCTTTCCTCGTCTATAGGCTGCACATTGTGAATCTGGCATATGCTGCGACGGGGCTAAGACTGACTCCCCACTCGTACAGCACGCCAGTACATCTCCACCACCGAGCACTTATGAATCCTATCGATTATTTACCTTGTGTGCATACTGAGTAGGTCGTATGTCGGGAGATCTGGCTTCTATGTGACTGAGCATGGTCTGCAGGCTGACGGCCTCTAAATATACTGCCAGATGGACTTGTGGGATATTCCCTGTGGCATGAGAACTCATACTTAGAATCTTCTCCATTTCTGAACAATTTCTAAGTGGAATTTTCTCAATCATCTGATAAACCATGTTCTTTTCTCTGTTGTCAGATAAGCAGTGAAATATCGACAGCCACACATTCTCAATCAACTTGTCTTCTGGTTTTGTGATGGGATTGAAGGTCTGGAAGAAACTTTCCATATCTGGGATTCTTATTGAGGAAACTGTTAGTGAAATACTAAGATTGAACATTTTAGGATAAATTTTAAATAGCTGGAAATGGTTGGACCAAGTCGGAGTCAGAATCAGCGTCTTATCATGAAGAACATCTCCCAATGCTGCAAAATAACTGGCAATCCCCTTTGAGAAGGCGCCACAAATAACCAGAACCTGAGCCGATGATTGCTGGATGATCTGCTTGTCCCTCGCTATGATCCTCTCTGTATTTCTATTCGTACCCGCTCTTACCACAAAGGCGACACAAATCTGATAATTGGCCAGAATGGATCTCAGTAGACTTGATTCGGTCTCTCCGCTGTCGTCTTCGGTGGCGATGATTCCAATCCAACTCCATTGAAAGTATTTCATCAGTAGAGCTATGCGGGTGTACGTGTAGTGGTCATTCTGAACGGTCCGGAAAAAAGTTGGGAACTGATTCCTGTCATTCAGCAAAGTGTCGGTTGCTCCATAACTCAGCTTCATAAAAGAATGAATGCATGTATTAGCAATGTGTATATACATGTACAGATATAGAGTATGGTGTATAGGAGGGAGACATGCACTTGGGTATTGTAAAGGCCATGGAAGGTCAGACTGAAAAAAATGTCCAATGAAATATATCAGTAGCATAGCAAGGAAATTGGGATTTCCACAGCCACCCAACCAGGGAAAGTAAGTCTAACACATCGGCCAATACCATCAGCAGGCCATCCATGGAATGAAATGACAAGCCTGGCTCTTCAGAGCAGCTCCTTGTAGAGTGTCTCTACTTTTGCTAATAGGGGGTCCAGTATGGGCACCACAGGCTGAATAATAACAATGTGCCAGACATAAACATCAGGGTGGAGTGGACTACAGACTTATACCTCCAATAGAATTTGCAGCACATCCCACTATATATTGCCTTCCCCTTCTCTACAGATGTTTAATAGCCAGTGGCCCTCTGTAGCACAAACCCTTTGTCTCTGGAGCTTCATACTTTGAGCTGTCCAGGCCCCTTTGTATCTCCTCAGAAGCTGCTTCCAGCTGCACAGCCTGGCTCTAAAGAGGTGGCAGCTACTGTATAATGTATGAGTGCTCCACGAACATCTGTGATTGCTGTCTCCGTTTTTGTTTGTCCAGCAAAAGAACCAATAGGTCTAACCTTTGCTTTAAAGGGATATTAGAAGTCACACGCCTGTTGCTTGTAGGAGGCATTTTTCTAGGGTGCTCGTAGAAGGATAACCAATCCAGTATATCATTCATAGAGCAGATCCACGGCACACCACTTCTACAGAGCATGTGAATTTTTTATATCAGTATATTCTCCGGTAATGTGTGTTAGAGAAGATAGCATAGATGCCTTTCAGATGTTGTGTAATGTTCGGGTTCAGAATTGAACCATCCTGAGACCTTTGGTGGAATCTGGGGGAATCTGGTGGAGCATGTTGAGAGAGGCGCTGGAGAATTGTGGAGAACCTTATATGACACATCTGGATGGCATCTATGCTTACTTTTCTAATGCACATTACTCTATGA
Organism: Phyllomedusa bahiana; assembly: GCA_025379985.1. Lineage (NCBI taxonomy): Eukaryota > Metazoa > Chordata > Amphibia > Anura > Hylidae > Phyllomedusa > Phyllomedusa bahiana. The sequence continues at coordinate 11,864 of JAODAL010040486.1, forward strand.
TCTAATACATTCACATTTTCTGCAGAAGTGGTGTGCCGTGAATTTGCTCTATAACCTTTGCTTTTAGGCATAGTGTGGAGGTTGCCCAGGACTATCGCCAAACCCCACAGCCAGCAAACTAAATAAAAAATAGAAAATAAATAAATGACCCTTTGTTCTAAGGCCCTGTATGTGCAGTGGGCACTTGCCCAGGAATGCTGGGTGCTGGCACTGGGCCAGAGCAAAGAGCAAAGTCTATTCCAGCGGTGGCGAACCTATGGCACACGTGCCAGAGGTGACACCCAGGTCCATCTCTGCTGGCACGCATGCCAGGCTGCCCATTCACTGGCTTCCTGCCCTGTGACTTGGACGCCGCACTAGGAGGGCACTGCGTCCGGGTCACAATGTCGGACCTGGGGCCTCCGGTAGGCCCCAGGTCTAACACAGCGGGGCCCCCGCGGACAGTTAGCGCTCAGCTGGGCAGTGATACAATGCAGTTGCCTAATCCTCGGCCGCACAGCCGTCAGAGGAGTGTCCCTGTGCTGGCGGCGTGATAATGTCATCATGCTGCCAGTGATAGGCAGAAGAGGAAGACATTGGGAAAGTTGTAAGGTGAGTATTAATGTTATTATTTTTATTGCCTCTGCCTCTTGGGACCTATATACTGTCTTTGAGGACCTATATACTGCCTGTGGGGACATATATACTGCCTGTGGGACCACTGTCTATAAACTGCCTGTAGGGAGCTATATATTGCCTGTGGGGACCTGTTTTCTGCCTGTGGGGACCAATATAATGCCTGTGGGGAGCTGTATACTGCCTGTGGGGACCTCTATCTATATACTTCCTCAAGGGGATCTGTATACTGTCTTTGGGGACATATATACTGCCTGTGGGGTCCTCTATCTATATACTGCCTCTTGGGTCCTATATACTGCCTCTGGGGACCTGTATACTGCTTCTGGGAACCTATATACTGCCTGTGGGGACCTGTATACTGCCTCTGGGGACCTATATACTGTCTGTGGGGACCTGTATACTGCCTGTGGGGACCTCTATCTATATGCTGCCTGTGGTAGCTGTATACTGCCTGTAGGGACCTTTATCTATATACCTGTCTGCCTGAGGGGACATATATATATACCTGCCTGACTAAGGGGACATATATCTATATACCTGCCTAATTGAGGGGACTTATATACCTATAAGTAAGGAGTTGCTGGAAAAGTGAGGATTCTAAGATATTTGTGTCCAAATCTGCAGGGACGAGTGTTGGTTGAGAGAAGTCAGCATGAAGGTGTGAACCGGATGGAGAAGAAACCGGAATGTGAACGACTCATCGGAGAAATGTCACCTGTGAGTCACTATATGTGCCTGAACTGTAATCTCTGTTGTGTGCAAAGTGTAATGGTTAATATTCAGTAATGGTGTGGAGGTATTATTCAGTCACTATGTGGTGGTGATATGTGGTCATGGTGTGGAGGTATTATTCAGTCACTATGTGCTAGTAATATCTGGTTATGATGTTGAGGTATTATTCTGTCACTATGTGATGGTGATATGTGGTCATGGTGTGGCGGTATTATTCAGTCATTATGTGATGGTGATATGTGGTCATGGTGTGGCGGTATCATTCAGTCATTATGTGGTGATATGAGGTCATGGTGTGGCGGCATTAGTCAGTCACTTTGTGGTGGTGAGATGTGGTCATAGTGTTGTGGTATTATTCAGTCAACTGTCTGCTGAGCACCTGTGTACACTGCTATCTACCACTGTATAGTGGAAATATGGCAGAGTGATGGGCTAAGCGGCTGTCACATCCCTCGTATTAATTGGTGTGCGGTCCCGCTTCCCGACGTCACCTCCCTGCTTCGTGCCAACGTCGTCAGCACTTTGTGGTAACTAAGGTTTTTTATCGGTCGCAGTTTGGGCATTTGGTCTCTAAAAGGTTCGCCATCACTGGTCTATTCTATCCTCATCTTTTACTTTCACTAATAAAAATCAACAGACACGATAGATAGATAGATAGATAGATAGATAGGTATGAGATAGATAGATAGATAGATAGGTATGAGTTAGATAGATAGATAGATAGATAGATATGAGACAGACAGACAGATAGATAGATAGATAGATAGATAGATATGAGATAGATAGATAGATATGAGACAGACAGACAGATAGATAGATAGATAGATAGATAGATAGATAGATAGACAGATATGAGATAGATGAGATGAGATAGATACAGGCTCGGACTGGGCCGCCGGGGGACCAGGGAATCCCCCGGTGCCCCCCCCCCCCCGAGCCGCTGTGGGCCCCGGAGGCAGTGCCGTCGCTCCCCGGGGCCCGGCCGCGCATCCGGTCACTGAGCGCCCGGGACCCGCGTCCCGAGCGCCCAGAGACCGGCCCGGGAGTTGGGGACTAATGTCCCCGACTCCCGGGGCTGCGCGGTGTCAGCGGAGCACAGCGCCACTAGTGCTGCTCTCCGCTGATCTCCCCGGCAGGCTGAACGCATTAGGCCTTCAGCCTGCCGGGCGTCGGCCCTACTGCTGACGTAGGCGGCGCGGTGATGTCACTTCACCGCGCCGCCTACGCAGGGCGGCAGTACGGAGCCGGCGGCCTCGGAGCGGCCGGGACCTGCAAGGAGCCCGAGCCAGGTCAGAGTCTGTTTGTGGCTTTGTGTTTTTGATTTTTTTAACTACAGGGGGGTCCCTGGCTACAAGGGGGGGGGGCTCTGACTACAGGGGGTCCCTGGCTACAAGGGGGGCCCTTACTACAGGGGTCCCTGGCTACAAGGGGGGGCTCTGACTACAGGGGTCCTGGCTACAAGGGGGGCTCTGACTACAGGGGGTCCCTGGCTACAAGGGGGGCTCTGACTACAGGGGGTCCCTGGCTACAAGGGGGGGGGCTCTGACTACAGGGGTCCCTGGCTACAAGGGGGGGGGCTCTGACTACAAGGGTTCCCAGGCAAAAGGGGGGGCTCTGACTCAGGGGGCCCTTTGGGGCTAAAGGGGGGCTCTGACTACAGGGGGTCCATGGCAAAAGGGGGGGCTCTGACTACGGGGGGCCCGGCTACAAGGGGGGGGCTCTAAACTACGGGGTCCCTGGCTACAAGGGGGCCCTGAAACAGGGGGCCCCGATACAGGGGGTATCTGACTACAAGGGGGGCCCGGCTACAAGGGGGGCTCTGACACAGGGGGCCCTGGCTACAAGGGGGGCCCCGGCTACAAGGGGGGGCCTCGATACAAGGGGTCCCTTGCTACAAGGTGGCCCTACTACAGGGGGCCCCGGGGCACAAGGGGGGCTCTGACTACAGGGTCCCTGGTAACAAGGGGGTCCCTGACTAAGGGGGTCCCTGTACTACAGGTAGTCCCCTGACTACAGGGGGGCCCTGACTACAGGGGGGGCCCTGGATACAAGGGGGTTCCCTGGCTACAAGGGGGGTCCTGGCTCCAAGGGGGTCCCGGCTACAAGTGGGGCTCTGACTACAGGGGGTTTCCCTGGCTACAAGGGGGGCCTGACACAGGGGCCCCGACTACAGGGGTATCTGGACTTCAGGTGGCCCTGGCCCTACAAGGGGGGGCTCTGACTACAGGGGGCCCTGGCTACAAGGGGGGGCCCCTGGCTACAAGGGGGGGGCTCGACTACAAGGGCCCTTGTACGGTGTGGCCCTGTCTACAGGGGGTCCCTGGATACAAGGGGGGCTCTGACTACAGAGGGTCCCTGGCTACAAGGGGGGGCCCTGACTACAGGGGGTCCCTGGCTACAAGGGGGGGGCTCTGACTAAAAGGGGTTTCCCTGGCTACAAGGGGGGGCTCTGACTACAAGGGGTCCCTGGCTACAGGGGGGGCTCTGACTACAGGGGGTCCCGGGCTTGAAAGGGGGGGCTCTGACTAAGGGGTCCTTGGCTACAAGGGGGGGCTCTGACTACAGGGGGTCCCTTGGCTACAAGGGGGCTCTGACTACAGGGGTCCCGGGCTACAAGGGGGGGGCTCTGACTACAGGGGGTCCCTGGCTACAAGGGGGGCCCTGACTACAGGGGGTCCCTGACTACAGGGGGTATCTGACTACAAGGGGGTCCCTGGCTCCCAGGGGGGCCTCTGACTACAGGGGGTCCCTGGCTACAATGGGGGCCCTGGCTACAAGGGGGGGCTCTGACTACAAGGGGTCCCTGGCTACAAGGGGGTCCCTGACTACAGGGGGTCCCTGGCTACAAGGGGGGGCTCTGACTACAGGGGGTCCCTGGCTACAAGGGGGGCCCTGACTACAGGGGGTCCCTGGCTACAGGTAGTCCCTGACTACAAGGGGGGGCCCTGACTACAACGGGGGGGCCCTGGCTACAAGGGGTCCCTGGCTACAAAGGGGGGGCCCCTGGCTACAAGGGGGTCCCTGGCTACAAGTGGGGGCTCTGACTACAGGTGGTCCCGGCTACAAGGGGGGCCCTGACTACAGGGGGTCCTTGGCTACAAGGGGGTCCCTGACTACAGGGGGGCCCTGGCTACAAGAGGTCCCTGGCTACCAGGGGGTCCCTGGTTTAAAAGGGGGGGCTCTGGACTACAGGTGGTCCCTGGCTACAAGGGGGGGCTCTGACTACAGGGGGTCCTTGGCTACAAGGGGGTTCCTGACTACAGGGGTCCCTGGCTACAAGGAGGGGGGGCCCTGGCTACAAGGGGGTTCCTGACTACAAGGGGGGGTCTGACTACAGGGGGTTCCTGGCTACAAGGGGGGGCTCTGACTACAGGGGCTCCCTGGCTACAAGGGTGTCCCTGGCTATAGGGGGGCCCTGACTACAAGGCATAGTTGCCAACTTTTGAAAATGAAAAAGCAGGAGATATTAGTGGGAAAAATTTGAATTTCCACGCCCATCTTTACGGTAAGCCACGCACTACAAGAAGCAACACCTACACAACCTAACTGCATAACGGCTTTGGAAGAAAGCCAGGTAGATGCCCTTATAGCCAGGTAGTAGCCCCCCTTTACCAGGTAGTGCCCCTTTCAGGCAGGTAGTTGCCCTCTCTGTAGCCAGGTAGTTCCAAATTTGTAGCCAGGTAGATGCCCCCCTTTGTTAGCCAGGTAGATGCCCCCATTGTTTGCCAGGTAGTGCCCCCATTGTTTGCCAGGTAGTGCCCCCATTGTTTGCCAGGTAGTGCCCCCTCTGTTGGCCAGGTAGATGCCCCCATTGCTTTCCAGGTAGTGCCCCCTCTGTTGCCAGGTAGATGCCCCCATTGTTTTTGCACAGGTAGTGCCCCTCTGTATCCAGGTAGTGCCCCCATCGATAGCCAGGTATTGCCCCCATTGTTAGCCCAGGTAAGTGCCCCCATTGTTAGCCAGGTAGTGCCCCCATGTTAGCCAGGTAGTGCCCACCATGGCCCCCAAATTGTTTGCCAGGTAGTGCCTTCCATTGTTGCGAGGTAGACCCCCATTGTTTGCCAGGTAGTACCCCCTTTTGGAGCCAGGTAGTGCCCCCATTAGTAGCCAGGTAGTGCCTACATTTTTGCAAGGTAGTGCCCCCATTGTAGCCAGGTAGTGCCCCCATTATAGCCAGGTAGTGGCCCCCATTGTTAGCCAGGTAGTGCCCCCCATTGTTTGCCAGGTAGTGCCCCCTCTGTTGCCAGGTTTTGCCCCCATTGTAGCCAGGTAGAATCCCCCATTGTAGCCAGGTAACCCCCCCATTTGTAGCCAGGTAGTGCCCTCATTGTTAGCCGGTAGTGCCCCCTCTGTTGCCAGGTATTGCCCCCTTTTGTAGCCAGGTAAAAACCACCCCATGTAGCCAGACAGTGCCCCCCTAAACTAATAAAAATAAAATAATAAAATCAACTTACCTGACCAGGCTCCTGCAGAGCGGCCCGCTTCTGAACATCTCCTCAGCAGTGTCACAGGGGAAGTGAGTGCAGCCACGCGTCACTTCCCCAGTGACGCTGACATTGTGTACGGCGCACACGGCCCGGACATACAGGGGGGGAAGCAGGGGGGAGCAATCCCTCCTGCCTCCTCCCTTGCTCAGGCGAGACTCCGGCGGGTGAGCGGACCCTGCGCCGCTCACCTGCCCGTGGGAAAGGACCGGCGGCGCCGGAAGTAGCACACCAGCGCTACTCCGGCGCCGCGCCATTTTAAAGGACCCCCGCCCTTGGCGGCGGGAGAAATGCCAACTCCCCGGGAGGGCGGGGGGGACCCCAAATAGCGGGACCCCAGCCGCCAAAAACGGGAGAGTTGTCATGTATGCTACAAGGGGGTCCCTGGCTACAAGGGGTCCCTGGCTACAAGGGGTCCCTGGCTACAAGGGTGGGCCCTGATTATAGGGGGTCCCTGGCTACAAGGGGGTCCCTGGCTACAAGGGGGGAGGGGGGTCCCTGGCTACAAGGGGGTCCCTGGCTACAAAAGGGGCCATGGCTGCAAAAGGGGCCCTGACTGCAAAAGATGCCCTGACTACAAAAGGGGCCCTGACTACAACAGGGGTCCCTGGCTACCTACAGGGGGCCCGGGCTACCTAAAAGGGGGCCCTGGCTACAAGGAGGGGGCCCTGGCTACAAGGAGGGGGGCCCTGACTACAAAAGGGCCACTGGCTCCCCTACCGGGGGCCCCTGACTACCTACAGGGGGCTCCTGACTACAAGGGGACCCCTGGCTACCTAAAAGGGGGGCCTGCCTACCTAAAAGGGGCCCTGGCTACAAGGGGGCCCCTGACTACAAGGGGGCGGGGGCCCTGGCTACCTAAATGGGGGCCCTGGCTACAAAGAGGGCCCTGACTACAAAAGGGGCCCTGGCTACCTACAGGGGCCCCTGACTACCTACAGGGGGCCCCTGACTACCTACAGGGGCCCTGACTATTTTTTCTGGGGGCCCCTGGACCTAAAAGGGGTTCCCGCTACCAAAGGGGGTCCTGCTACCTAAGGGGGGTCCCTGGCTACAAGGGGGGGCCCTGACTACAAGGGGTCCCTGGCTACAAAGGGGGCCCTGGCTACCTACAGGGGGCCCTGGCTACAAAGGGGGCCCCTGACTACAAGGGGGGCCCTGGCTACCTAAAAGGGGGCCCTGGCTACCTAAAGGGGGGCCCTGGCTACAAGGGGGCCCTGACTACAAGGGGGGCCCTGGCTACCTCAGGGGGGCCCTGACTACAAGGGGGGCCCTGACTACCTAAAGGGACGCCTTGACTACCACAGGGGCCCTGACTACAAAGGGGGGCCCTGGCTACCTAAATACTAAAGGGGCCCTGACTACCTACACAGTAGCTTAAAGGGGGGGGGCATGATTTTCCTGCACACTACCTAAAGGAGACCCCTAACTGCCTGCAAACTACCTAAAGGAGGCCTTAACTGTCTGTATATTACTTCATGGAACCCTAACTGCTTGTATACTACCTAAAGGGGGTCCCTAAACTGCTTGCAGCCTATATAAAGGGGACCCTAACTACCTACAGCTTACCTAACTGGGAGAAACCACCTACCTACAGACTGGGGCCTTGCCTATTTTGCCTACCTACCTAAGTCTTGTCTACCTACCTGGTAATATAATTGAGAGGGCAGCAGCTCATAGTTGTAGCATTATCTCCAGAGGGTTATCCCTTTCCCCCCCCCCTCCAACCCCTCAGGATACTAGGCCTCAAGTTATGGCTTGTACCCCGCTCCCCACCCCTAGTAGTTTTTTACAGAGGGGGGGAATAGATAAGAAAATGCTGGAAATTGAGGATTCTAAGATATTTGTGTGTAATTTCCCGCAGGGATGAGTTGTGGCCGGGACAAGTCCATCATGGCGGTGTGGAACGGATGCAGAGGAAAAGGGGAAAAAAGAACGACTCATGAAAGAAGAGAACGACTCCTCAGATAGGACGTCTCCGGTGAGTACCTGATTTCAGGGTTATTTTACTTCTAATATTGGATCAGTGCTGTATTCACTGTAATGTGATGTGACTCGAGCTGGTGTCTGACCTCTATGTGGTCTCTATATGGCGGTGTTGTAGGTTATACCTGAGCTGGTGTCTGACCTCTATGTGGTCTCTATATGGTGGTGTTTTTAGGTTATACCTAGCTGGTGTTGCACCTCATATGGCGGTGTTGTAGGTTATATCGGCGCCGGTATAATGCCAGCGTACATGTGTCCCTGATTGACCCTGTGATAGGAGTTACAAATTTTACTTTCTTGCTGTGTTTATTTTAGGGGGTGTGAGGTGCGTGACCAAGGGAAACGTGGAGGGGGATATTTTAAAGTGGGTGGAGGGGGAATATTGTATGTGGGTAGGGGGATATTGTATGTGGGGGGAGGGGGATATTGTATTTGGGGGAGGAGGATATTGTATGTGGGCTATTGGAGGGATATTGTATGTGGTGGAGGGGATATTGTATGTGGGTGGAGGGGGATATTGTATGTGGGTGGAGGAGGATATTGTATGTGGGCTATTGGGGGGATATTGTATGTGGGTGGGGGGATATATGTATGTGGGTGAGGGGATATGTATGTGGGTGGAGGGGGATAGTGTATGTGGAGGGGATATTGTATGTGGGTGGAGGGGATATTGTATGTGGGCTATTGGAGGGGGGTATTGTATGTGATGGAGGGGGATATTTATGTGGGTGAGGGGATATTGTAGTGGTGGAGGGGATATGGGTAACCTACTTAGCCCTGTGTCTATGATATGTTAGACTGACAAATGGTGTGACTAACTTGCTATTGTACTACACAATACAGTTCTGTTCTGCACACTGTATTATGTGGTAAAATGGGTGCGTTTATGTCCGAGAGGCCGGTAATATTTTCATGTACAGTAGGGTGGGCCCCCCAAGATCAACACCTCTGTGGGCCCCAGACCCCCCAGTCCGACTGGATAGATAGATACATATTTATAGATATATCTATCTCATATCTATCTATCTATATTTATATACATTTATATTAGGAGCTGAACAGGATAATGCACTAAATGTTCAGCAAAAATTCTGTGTGAACCCGGCCTTACATGCATAAGATTTTCTCTCTCACCTGGGTGTATCTATAGATTGCAGTGAGCTGCGCTATAGGAACTGTAGTGGTTGAATAATGATCTCCAATGAAGGCGACCACCTTCTGCTGAGAGCTGGAGTAATTAGGAACAAAATCTCCGGGTCCAGAGAGAATCTGTAGAACGCTCTTCACCGCCTTCTTGGGGTCTAAGCAGGAGTCGTACACGTGATATCCCAGGGAAATATTGGGTAAATTCTTTCATTTTCTTCATTTATTGTATCCATAGTGAAAAGAAGAGAGATAACATTCCTGTAGTGCTCCGGAAGAGGTCTGCAATCAGAGAAGGAGATGTATGGAAGCATCCGGAACCTGCAGCAAGCTATAGGTTCTGATCAGACATACTACATTATATAGTGCACAATCTGTCATTAGTGTTGATCGAACTGTTCGAGAAAAGTTAAGTTCGAGTCGAACATCTCAATTTCTCGAATTCGAACCGAACATTTTACGGTTTGTTCATGTAAATGTTTGAGTTCACCATTTTCATTTTCAGCGCCTTTCTGCACTTTTGGCAGCCATCCAATCACCTCTCTGCACTTTTTGCGGCATCCAATCACCTTTCTGCACTTTTGCCGCCATCCAATCAGTGCAGAGTACAGAGAAGTGTCAAAAATGTCATCGATGAGGTGTAGGGCTCTCATTGGCTGCTAAAATCACATGACCCTGTTATATGTATTTCACTGTATTGCCTTGTGAACGCCATTTTCAGCTCACTCTCTGTACTGTACAGATGGCTCTTAGTTAGATAGCATTTTCCTCTCCATAGACAGCAATAGTTTGGGAGCTTGGTATTGCTGGCTGCATCTTTACCACACCCAGAAGCTGTTATTTGGTGACATTTGCAGGCTCACATAACGCCTAACTCTCATATACATGGATATATATTATACAGAGTGCTTGGATTTGCTAAATCATACTCAGTGCCCAAAAGTTAAATTTTTGCAGTTTTGGGTGTGAAATCATTTTATAACGCACCGGCCCCAATTCTCCTATACAAAGAAATATATTCTAAATAGCGGTTGGTTGGTGAAAATTGTTCTGAGTGGAAAAAAGTTCAGTTTTTGCAGTTTTGGAGGTTCAGTAATTATATAACGCACCGTCTCCAAATCTCCTATACAAAGGTATCTGTCTTTCCCCTGACAATGTGGATCGTTTGACATTTATAAAATTAATCAAGTGTGGATCTCTAACCATTTTGTTGTCTCGTTTGCCGATGTCACTGACTAGTAAACTGTAACACTTCTACTTCACAATATGTAATACACATTTAAACTACACTACATCTGATGTCTGTAGTTCCTGTGCCTGCTGCTTCTACAAATTGTATTCTACTGCTGCTAACAGCTAGATTTACAAGTCTTACGGCTGAATTTATTTTGAAATATACACCTGTATGACCTTGATGTGCACTGCCTACACCTCTTACTCCTTCTTGTAACTCTACAAATCTTTATTTTGGGCCCCCTCAGGATGCAGGGCCCTGTAGCAGCTGCTACTGCTGCACCCCCTAGAACTACATCCTTGCCAGCTGAACCTTCATGTTCCCCATTGGGATGTTCTTGCTGCCACCACATTTATCACATGTACAAGGCCTGCAAGCAGAGGTGTAACTTGAAGTTCTTGGGCCCTGGTGCAGAAAGTGATAGGGGGCTCCTGCCAGTTACCATGTGCCATTTCCAATACCGGTGTCTTCTTATGTGTGAAAGGGGCTTTTGGGCCCCCTCAGGATGCAGGGCCCTGTAGCAGCTGCTACCGCTGCACCTCCTATAGCTAAGTTGTCCTCATCTTTTCAGTTCGCCATTGAAAGGAATGAAGTATTTTAGCCTCTCAATTTTTTTCTGTAACTCTTACAGCCAAATTGTCTTCACTAAGTTGTTCCATGGATCCAGGTTACTGTCATGGATGATAAGTACAGCTTCACCTCCTACCTGTATAGGTATAAATATTAACATGAAAATCTTCTCCTATTGACTTTAACCCTTTCCCGACATGGGACGAAGTGTGTTCCCGCAAATGGGGTGGGTTTGTGAGCATGCCCCGCACGATCGCGACATGGGACCAGTGAGCTCTGGCCACGGGTGTTTAACCCCTTAACTCCGACGATCAATTAAGATTGTCGGAGCTAAGTCGCAGGCAGGAGGAGGGAGCCCCTCCTGCCTGCTCCAGGCAGCGATCGCTTACCAGACGGCCCCGGGAAGCGAAGATCACTTCCCGGGGGTCATTTGTAACGTCATGATGCCCACAATGCATTGTGGGCATCGTGACTTACAGTTGTCATGGCGACCAGTACACAGCAGCAATACTGTGTACTGGCCTGCCTTGTAATAGCAATCTGAAGATTGCTGTTACAAGTCCCCTATGGGGAAAAGTAAAAAAAAAAGCGTAAACAAATGTAAAAAAGTAAAAAAAAAAAAAAAGAAAGAAGTAAAACACAAAAAATAAAATAAAAACACGTACATTGCCCTTTTCCCCTTTACAAACGCCAAACGCCCCAAAAAAGTTAAAAAATAAATAAAGTACCCATATTTGGTATTGCCGAGTGTGTAACAACCAGTTCTATAAATATTTCATATTAATTAACCTGTACGGTGAATGCTGTTAAAAAAAAACATTGAAAAAAACAATCAAAGAATTGAGAATTTTGTTCATCCCGCAGCACATAAAATGGAATAAAAAGCGACCAAAAACTCATATAAACGCCAAATTTGTACCAATTAAAATTTCAGTTCATCATGCAAAAAAAAAACGTCCTTATACGTCTCTGTATACAGAAAAATAAAAAAGTTATGGCTCTCAGAAGAAAGTGATGCATAAATATTTTTTTTCAAAAAAAAACATTTTTTTTTATTTTTAAATTGTTTCAAAATAAAAAAAACTATATAAATTGGGTATCGCCGTAACCGTATCGACCCAGAGAGTAAAGCTAACTTATCACAGATACTGCATGTTGAGTGCAGTTAAAAATAAAAATAAAAAACACTACTAGGATTGCAGTATTTTCTTCATCCTGCCTTCCAAAAAACGGATTTAAAACTGATCAAAAAGTCTTTTGGGTGTTTTTTTCCAGGATTCCTTGTAAAAATGAAACATTTTCAGCTAAAATCACAGTTTGTTGGAAAAACTAATTTTTCATTTTCCCAGCCTAATGCTAAAAAAATTTGTGAAACAACTGTGGGGTCGACATACTCCCTGCACCCCTGGATATATTCCTTAAGGGGTGTAGTTTCCAATATGGGGTCTATTTTGGGTATTTTATTAAGTTTTAGCACCTCAGGGTGTCCGCAAACCTGAAATGGCGTCTAAATAAAATCGTATTGAAAATGAGACCCCAGAGTCCGGTAGGTGCTCCTCCTCCTCCTATTCTGGGGCTTGTGGTTGAGCCAAATAGCGCACTTGGGCCACATATCGGATATCTCTAAAAGCAGCAGAATCTGAGGAATTAAGTTGCATTTCCCTGGTCACATCTACCTTGTTTCAGGTGAATAATGGATAAAAATTGAAAATCTGCAAAGAAAGTGAAATTTTGAAATTTCACCTCCACTTTGCTTTAATTTCTGTGAAACCCCTAATGGGTTAATAAACTTCCTCAATGCTGCTGTAAATACTTTAAGGGCTGTAGTTTCTTAGATGTAGTCATTTATGAGGGTATCAAACATACAGGCCAATCAAAGTCACGTTAGAACTGGAGTGGTCCCTAAAAAAAAGTATATTGCAAATTTTCTTGAAAATGTGAAAATTGCTACTAAATTTCTTAGCCCCCTAATGTCATTAAAAAAAGAAATTTAAAAAAATGATGCCAACATACAGCAGACAGAGGGTAGATGCTAGTGATAAACTATTTTGAGTGGAATAACTGTCTTACATGCGGAAATTTTTGAAGTTTAAAAATGGTTAATTTTTCAAATTTTTCATTATACGTTTATACTTTTCAAAAATAAACAAGGACTTTTTGGAAAAAAATTTCTTACTATCTTAAAACACAATGTGTCATGAGAAAACAATCTCTGAATCACATGGATAAGTTAAAGTGTCAAAAAGTTATTCTCACATAAAGTGACACATGCCAGATTTAAAAAAAATGGGCTCTGCCAGAGAGGCCAAAACGGGCCCCGCGGAAAGGGGGTTTAAAGGGGGTTCGAGTTGAATGAACCTCGAACCAACATCCCCTTGTTCGTCAACTCGAACCGAAATTTTACTGTTGCTCATTTTTAGTCATTCACAGCCCCCAGACTGCTGACAGATCTCACTGGGGCACAATGGGGTCTGTCTGCTGCCACCAAAGAGTTTTCATGAGACCAATAGAGTCGCCTGCAGAGCTAACGCTCCCATTAAATATCAAGAAATGTTCGATACAATGTAAGTGTCAAAAGAATTTAAAAGGGTTTGAAATGTCGGTTTTTTTGGGTTTTCCCGGGTTTTAATCATTAAAATTTACTCACTGCAGGGGAATGAACGTTATACAACTTCTAAGATAAGAAAATTGTACCCGACAGGCAATGCCTGTGAGCAAAATACACAGCACACTAAAAAAAACCTCCTTGCTGGATTGCTACAATGTATCAGTATCCAGGTATCTGAGCTCCAGGCTATTAGCTAACATAGCATTGTCCACTGCTGTTTCCACTTCTCTGATGAGAGCCGCACTATGTTTGTGAAGGGTTCTTATAAAGCCTGGAGAGAAATTAAACACATAGGGTCACATGTATGTAAAATGTCCAGGTCTAAGACTTCCTTTGTAGCCCATAGCAACCAATCAGAGCTCAGAGCAACCAATCAGAGCCTATAGCAAACAATCAGAGCTCATAGCAAAAAAATTAGAGCCAAAACAACCAAAAAGAGCCCATAGCAACCAAAATTTGAGCTCATAGCAACCCAAACAGAGCTCATAGCAACCAATTAGAGCTCATGGCAACCAATTAGAGCCCATAGCAACCAATTAGAGCTCATAGCAACCAATTAGAGCTCATGGCAACCAATTAGAGCCTATATCAACCAATTAGCGCTCATAGCAACCAATCAGAGCCTATAGCAAACAATAAGAGCTCATAGCGACTAAATCAGACCTAAGCAAAAAATTTCAGGGGGGTTTTTTTTTCCAATAAAAAGCTAAAATTTGGGTTTTCTTTTTTCGGAAATTTCTTAAAACGGGGTTTGAAGGGGGAAATTCCTTATTCCCCCAGTTTCTTTTTCGCTGAAAAATATATTTTTTTTTTTTTAAGGGAAATAACAAATAAAAAAATTTTTTCACTTAAAAATGCCCTTTTACACTGATGTGGCCCAAAGGGAAAAAACCAGTTGAAACCAACCCTGATAAACACAAACACTGACATAAAAATGGCCCATCCATGCAGAAACAAAAACTAAGTTTTAAAAGGGTTTTAAATGGTTTTTGGCCCCCTGATCCCACACGGCCATCATACCAAGGGGGATGCCCCAAATAAAATTTCATTTTACCCCAAAGGCCGGGCCCAAAGTGTTTTCGGGGTTTTAAAAACTGGCATCAAAGGGGGGCAAAACGGCCCATTTTTTAAACTGATTTTGAATAATTAATTGGGGGTTTTTAAAGGGTAAAATGGTTTTGGGGCCACTGTTTCCCACACTGCCATAAATAACCCAGGGGGAAACCCCCCACATAAAAATTCATTTTACCCCAAACCCTGGCCCAAAGTGATTTCTGGGCATTAAAACTGGTATAGAAGTGGGCAACTGGCAGTTTTCATTTGTTTTTAATAAGTAACGGTGTTTTTAAAGGGTTAAATGGCTTTGGGGCCAATGACCCCCACACTGAAATCATACAAAAAGGGATGCCCACATCAAATTCATTTTTAACTCCCCCGGGCCCCAAAGTGATACCCGGGGCCCCAAAAACTGGCAAAAAAAAATGGCAACGGGCAGTTTTAAACTGATTTGAAAAAGTAACTGGTGTTTTTAAAGGTTTTAAATGGTTTTGAGCCAGGGTTTCCCCCCTCCCTCATCCCAAAGGGGGGGAAAACCCCACATCAAATTCAGTTAATCCAGCCTGGCCCAAATGTTTCGGGGAAACTAAAACGGCACCCAAAGGGGCAAGGGGCAGTTTTCACGGGATTTTGAATATGTGGTTTTTTTAAAGGTTTTAAAGGTTTTGGGGGCCAACTGACCCCCACACTGCTGCAAAACTAAGGGGGACCCCCCAAAATAAAATTTAAAGTTTTCCCGGGCCTTTCCCCCAAAGTGATTCGGGGCACAAAAACCCTTGGCATCAAAGGGGCAAATGGACAGTTTTTCCCCTGATTTGAATAAGTAACGGGTTTTTTTTTTAAAGGGGTTAAATGGTTTTTGGGGCCACTGATCCCACACTCCCCGTCTTTTACTAAGAGGGATGCCCCACATAAAATTTCCCAGTTTACTCCAGCCGGGCCCCAAAATTTGTTTCCCTGGGCACTAAAAACTGGCATAAAAAGTGGGCAACGGGCGGGTTTTTCACTGATTTGAATATGTGGTTTTTTTTTTTTAAAAGGCTTAAATGGTTTTGGGCCACGGGATCCCACACGGGCCATCATCCCAAAGAGGGATCCCCCCCACATAAAATTTCAGTTTACCCCCACCTTTCCCCCAAAGTGATTCTGGGAAATTAAAATTTGACATAAATTTTTGGGCAGAGGGCATTTTTTCACTGTTTTTAATAAGTAACGGGTTTTTTTTAAAAGGGGTTTTAAATTTGGTTTTTGGGCCACTAAACCCAACACTGCCAACATACAAAGGGTTGGGCCCATCCCCAAAACAAATTAATTTTACTCCACCACCCCCCCAAATTAAATTTCTGGGCTTTAAAAACTGGCATAAAAGTGGGCAGGGGGGCAGTTTTCCCCCTGATTTGAAAAAAGAAACTGGTTTTTTGAAAAGGGGTTAAAGGGTTTTTGGGCCACTGACCCCACACTTCCGTCATAAAAAGAGGGATGCCCCACATCAATTTCATTTTACTCCAGCCTGGCCCAAATTTGGATTCGGGCATTAAAACGGAAACCCAAAGTGGGCCAAAAGGGGCAGTTTTCACTGTTTTGAATAAGGGGGTTTTTTTAAAAAGGGGGTTTAAATGGTTTTGGCCACTGATCCCTTACCCCCTTCATACTAAAGGGAGGGCCCTACTAAATTTTTTTTTTACCCCACCGGGCCTAAAGGGGATTCAGGTATTAAAACTGGCCCCAAAGTGGGCAGACGGGCCCTTTTTTTCACTGATTTAAATTTAACCCGAAGTAACGGGGATTTTTAAAGGGGTTTAAATGGCTTTGGGCCACTGATCCCACACTCCCCGCCCATCCCAAGCGGGAAAACCCCAAAACAAATTCAGTTTAACCCCAGCCTGGGCCCAAAGTGTTTTTCTGGGCATTAAAACTGGCATCAAAGGGGCAGGCAGGCATTTTCACTAAATTTAATAAGTAACGGGTTTTTTTTAAAGAGTTAAATAATTTTGGACCACTGATATGACATTTTCCCTTCATACCAATCAAAATTCATTTTTGGTTCACCCGGGCCCCAAAGCAGCCTGGGTAATTAAATCTTTATAAAGTACAATCCCATCGGGTTTTCAACAACATAAACTTTTCAAAGATTTTTTTGTATTGGGTGTTTTTTTTTTTTTGTTTTTCCTCTTATTTAAAAAGACTTCCCCCTGATCCCTGACTTGTCTGTGACTCTGATAGCAGCTTGAGAACTTGATTTAGGGTTCTTTTTTCAGACTGGGGGGTTTGTTAATAGACATTCCCCTTACGGGTTTTTTAAAAAGCTAAAACCTTCTAAAAAAACATAAAATCAAAAAAAACACAAATAAGGGCCTTTTTGTCGCCGAGCCCCGGCGCTACAAAAGGGAATTTTGCAATATAGAGAATTGCCGGGAAATACAGTAACCCCCCCAAAAAATTTTTTAAAAAGCTTTTCTTTTTGGGTTATTTTTAGTAGCAAAAAGGGGGCGCGATAGAAGGGCGCCCTAAAAGTTATTACTGCCCTAGGGGGAAATATTCTAAAACTGTGATTGGGGGGGGGGAAGGGGGGGGCCGGGGCCCCTGCTTACCCCAAATCACGGGTGAGCAAAACCTTTTTCAAAAGAGTTCTATGGGGAAAAAAAATTTCTTGGGCGAGCTCTGTTTTTTTTGGATTGGCTAATTTAAAAAGACGGGTTTTTTGGCCCAAGGGGAGAGCGAGCGACGTTTTTAGGGGTTTTTCAAATCCCAACCCTATAGTAAAAACTGTACATGCCCGAAAAAAAATTTATAATACCCCGAATTTTGAACCAATGGGGTATAAAAAAATGAACAATAAATATGGGGGTAACGAAAAAAAAAAAAATTAAATTCAATACTTTCATTTTTATTTCTTTTTTTTTTGTTACACCCCCCTATTGTTCCTTGGCAAACCCGATAATAAAGAAAAAAAATAAATTTTTATTGAATTAAATTTTTTTTTTTCCCTTTACCCCATAAAAATTTTTCATTTTATATAGAGTTTCGGTAACAACTTCGTGAGTTTTAACATTTAAATTCGCCATGTACATTTTTAAATTACAGATTGCATTAGAAAACCCAAAAGACGCCCGCTCGCCCTCCCTTTGGCCCAAAAATAACCACCCCTCTTTTAACGTACCAATCACAAAAAAGGCCCCGCTCTGCATTTTTTTTTTCCCCATAAAACCCTCAAATTAAGAAGGAAAACCCGGATTGGCTAAGCTGGACGAGCCCCCTTCCCCCCAACCCAAAAAAATTTCACAGTACTAGAATATTTCCCATAGACAGTAATAACTTTTAGGGTCCCCTTCCCTATCGCGCCCTTTTTTTTTTCCCACTCAAAATAACTCACTAACATAAATTGGTGGATTCATATCTGCCGCCTGGAAATCAACCAAACCCGCTTTTTTTTCCTGCCTTTTTTACGTATTTTTGAAATGGTCCGCCTTTTCATTTTATTGGTCCCCCCAAATTCTCCAAAAGGTTATAATGGTTCACTGTCGCTCCTATTCTAAATTTGGTTTTGGTTTTTTGCCGACCCAAAAAAAGGCTTAAAAAAATTTTTAATTTCTGTATTTCCCCGGCCCAAATTTTCCCATATCTCAATTCCTTTTGGGAGCGCCGGTCTCGCGACAAACGCGTTTTTGTGATTTTTTAAATTTAAAGTATGTTTATTTGTAGGTTTTTAGCTCTTTTTCAGATAAAAAATTTTTTCAAACCAAAAAAAAAAAATTTTTTTTTTTATCATACTCCATGCCGCCCGGGGGCTGAGAAACCGAGATTTCATTTTCCCCGAACCTCCAAATTTACTACAAAGGGGCAAAAAAGCTCCGGCTCTTTATTGGCCAATACCAAGCCCCCGCTATCCCAACCAATAGCCCTTTTTTTTTTCGCCTTTTTAAATGTTTTGAACTGTCCCGCCTTTGAATTTAAATTTGGGCC
The DNA here is from genome assembly GCA_025379985.1 of Phyllomedusa bahiana. Taxonomy (NCBI): domain Eukaryota; kingdom Metazoa; phylum Chordata; class Amphibia; order Anura; family Hylidae; genus Phyllomedusa; species Phyllomedusa bahiana. Next base: position 30,258 of record JAODAL010040486.1, read on the forward strand.
CAAAATTTCCCATAAATTTTTAATGGGTCCCCCGTCGCTCCTATTCTGATTGACAAAATTTTCCAACCCCCGGGAGCTCAACCAATCACTCCTTTTTTGCATTTTTATTTATTTTGAAAATGTCCCACCTTTTAATTTTTATTGGGCCAAAACTTCTCCATACTGTCGCTCCTAATCGATTGGCCCGGGGTTTTTCCGACCAATATAATCACTTAAAAAATTTGAATTAAAAAGGGATTTCCCGATAAATTTTGAAAGATCCCAATTCCTGATTTTTGCCCGTTCTAGATTATTGGAAAGTGGTTTTTTTTTTTTTTTTTTTTATTAAAAAGGGTTTAGCTCTTTTTTTTGAAAATGTTTTTTCACCTAATAAAAACGATTTTTTTTGGGAAACATACTCCCATGCCGCAAGGGGCTGAGACCGAGAATTTTTTTTCGTTTTTCTTCCCAAAAGTTTTCCCTCTCATGTTACAAATTTTCCCGCCTTTACTTTGCCTCCACCCGGGTCTTTAGACCAAATCAACTAGGTCTTCCTGTCGGAGCTGGGGAGGGGCTGTAATCGCCGCACTTTGCCGACCCGCGCTCTTTCAAAGCCCTTTGGAGTTTTTTTAACCGCGTCGCGTCCCGCCACAGGAAAAAGCCCCAACCCCTGGGGCCCATTAAAAAACCCCCTTCATGTGAGGCCAGCCCAAAGTGGCGAAAGGCCCGCGGGGCCAAAAAAACCATTCCTGCGTCCGACAGGGGATTCGGGCCCGGGGAGGACAGAAAACCCAGAAAACAGGCGCAAATCCCGATCATACATATCGCCCTAAATCTCCTTTTTTCAACTATTTTTTGATCAAAACCCACTGGGCTTGAGGCTAAATTTTAGGGAAATGTAACCATTTGGGAAATTTATGTGGCACTATATGTGAAGAAGTGTTCAGTAAACTGTTTTGGGAAAACATTCTTTTCATGGGATTTTTTCTGTAGAAATTTGTAAACAAAAAGAACTATGGGAAATAACACCAAAGATCTGTGTGTTTTTCTCCCCGTTTCCTTTTCTGTAAGAAAAAGTTACTGCTTTTTGCTGTGGTTTTGCATTTGGTTCCCTTTTTGGGCCAAAACTCCACTGTCCCCCAATACAAAAAAACTTTTTTACAAATGATTCCTTTAACAGGGGGGTTTTGTCCCAAAGAGGGACAATGCAATTTTTTTTGCGAACAAAAAAAAATGTCCGGGGTTTAAAAATTCAGGGGTTTTTGAACACTTTGTAAAAATGTCTGGAGTCCGCCACCTTTTTAAAGCCTTCACCTGGACCAATTTAAACTAGGGGCACACATATAATTTCTAGCATATTTAAGCACCAAATTCCCAATTTAAATGTGGGGGCGTACCTGGCTACAAAAGCACCAAGTTTTGGAGTAAAAACGTTCATTTATATAAGAAAGGGCATCAACAGTTTTTTTAGCAAGAAAAAACCAAAGGGGAAAAGGTGCAGCCCCAAGGGGCATGTCGCCCTTGTATCTGAACACACACACACACACACACCAAAAACACACACACACACACACACACACAAAACACACACACACCCCAAAACATATTTTAAAATGTAATTTAAATCATTTAAAACTGCCCATCTTTCCCCCCTTTTGATGCCATTTTATGCCCCGAAAACACTTTGGGGCCAAAGGCTGGGGGTTAACCCCGAATTTGATGTGGGGGATCCCCCTTGGTATGAAGGCAGTGTGGATCCCGTGGCCCCAAAAACCATTTAAAAACCCCCTTTTAAAAAAAACAGTTTTTCCTTTTTCAAATCAGTGAAAAAACTGGCCCCGTCTGCCCACTTTGATACCAGTTTTAAATGAACAAACAAAAAAATAAAATTCCTTTAAAACATACCTTTTTTTAAAAAATAAAAAAAACTAAAACGATAATTTAAAAGTATTACCAGGGCAAGGGAATGGAAGGGAAAACCAAAAATAAACTGTCCCCCTATTTGGACACCCTAAATAAACTAACAGAATGAAACCCCCGCCCCTAAAAAAAGGGGACCCCATAAAACTCCCCCACCAAACCGTAAAATGATAAAAAACTTTTTACAAACGGGGATATGAATAAAATCACAGATAAGGGAGGTAAATAACAAATGTAAAGATTCTAAAGAGCGCAAGAAAAAATGCTTATAGCACTATAGTGGAAGGCAGGACTAACCCCATCCCAAATGCCACAAAAACACCCACGGCAGACCAAATACCAAGTAATAAACCAAGGGTATGTTAAAAGTGCCAATACTTATCTGCACCAATTGACCCCGAATGGTATATTCGATCAATAGGGCGACAAGAAAAGCTGCGCTAGAGTAACCCCAAACGCGTTTCGTCCTATTTCAAGGACTCCTCAGTGGGTCAAAATACCATATATCCATCTATAAAACATTAATCAAAAAACATAAGAAATTCACTGGTTAGGTCATAATTAGAGATGGGCGAATCGATTCTAACGAAGTGGAATTCGTTTAGAATTTCAGGAAAACTTCGGTTCTGAACGAAGTCGAACTTTGGGTACTTCGGGTGAACGAAGTGTGCTTTTGATTGATAAAATGGCTGCGAGCACATGGCGCTACATGGGGCAAATCACTCTGGGAGGAAGAAGGGCATAGCCTGCATGACATGTGCAGAGGTGAAGCCAATCAGAGACCGGGGGGGATTCTGTGACGGGCACCGCACTTTTATAAGTCCGGGGGGGCGACGCCCCGGGGGCTACTCCTTTTCACTGTGCTCCCTCAGGGGAAATTTCTCCCGGGGGCTGATTAGCCTTTTTTAAATGAAGAAAATTTAATTTTTTTCATACGATTTCTGTGGGTGTCCAGCCCTTTTCTCAGAACTGTTCTCTTAATGTTCTATTTCAATTTTTTGGGGGAAAATTGGGTCTGAAAAACCAGTTGCGCCCCTGCAGCTGGGATATACATTCAATACCCAAATTGGGGTCTAAAGCCCGGTTTTCCCGTTGTATTCATTTTTAAAAAAACAGCGTTTTTTACAATACAAATACCACTTTATTTTGGCGCTCAAATTTTTATTGCGAATTTACATCCAGGGTTTAAATTAAAACTTTTTTTTGCTTTGGGGGCGGGCAAAAATAAACCCTCTTTTTCAACGCCAAAATATATTTAAAAATTTTTCCCGTAGCCAAATCACAAGCAAAGGTTTTAAATTTCAACTTTTACTCTTTTGTGTGGAGTAGAAAACACGCAATTGGGAACACCCGTACAAAGCACTGTTTTTTGCGGCTCAATTTTTTGGACAATTTTAAAACCCGGGGTTAATTAAGCGTTGGGTTTTTCTGGTGGGGCTACAAAAATAAACCCTCTTTTTTCAACGCCAAAAAATATACATTTTTTCCCGTACCTAATTCACAAGCAAAGGGGTTTAAATTTCAAAATGTATCTCTTGTTGTGTTTTCGTAGAAAACACGCAATTGAAAAACACTACAAAGCAAATACTTTGGGGCGGCTCAATTCTTTCGCAATTTTACATCCAGGGGTTAATTAAGCGTTTTTTTGCTGGTGGGGCTGACAAAAAAAAAACCGTCTTTTTCAAAGCCCAAAAAATATAAATTTTTTTTCCCGTACCTTTAATTTTCCAAGCAAAGGGTTAAAATTTCCCAAATGTATCTCTTGGGGTTTTTGGCGTAGAAAACCGCAATTGTAACACCAAAAAAGCTACTAATTTGTGGGGCCAAACTTTGGGGCAATTTTCATCCCCGAATTAATTTTAAACCCTTGTTTTTCTGGTGTGCTGACAAAAAAAAAACCTCATTTTAAAAGCCAAAAAAAAATAAATTTTTCCTGTAGCCTAATTACAAGCAAAGGTTTAAATTTCAACTGTATCTCTTGTTGTGTGGCGTAGAAAACACCAATTGTAAACGCTACAAAGCTACAGTTTTAGCGGCTCAATCTTTTTGGGGCAATTTTCATCAAGGGGTTTTTTAAGCGTTGTTTTTCTGGTGTGCTGACAAAAATGAACCGTCCCTTTTTCAAAAGCCAAAAAAACATAAAAATTTTTTTCCCGTAGCCTAATTCACAAGCAAAGGGTTTAAATTTTCAACGTATCTCCCTTTTTTTGTGGCGTAACAAAACAAAGCAATTTAAAAACCTACAAAAACTACTAAATTTTTGCGGCTGAATTCTTTGGCGCAATTTTTTCCCTCCAGGGGTTAATTAAGCTTTGGGTTTTTCTTGGGTGCTGACCCCCCAAAAAACCATCTTTTTCAAGCCAAAATATAAAAAATTTTTCCTTAGCCTAATTCACAAGCAAAAGGTTAATTACAACTGTACTCTTGTTTTTTTGGCGGGGAAAAAAACACCCCAATGTAACCCCGCCCACAAAGGGAAATATTTTGGGGGCTCATTCTTTTGGGGGCAATTTAACAACCAGGGTTTAAATTTAAACGTTGTTTTTTCTGGTTGCGACAAAAATAAACCGTCTTTTTCCAAAAACCAAAATATATAAATTTTTTCCTTTAGCCTAATTTTACAAGCAAAGGTTAATTACAACTGATCCCTTGTTGGGGTGGCGTAGAAAACACGCAATTGTAACACGCTACCAAAAACTACAAATTTTGGGGTGGTCAATTCCTTTTGGGGCAATTTTTCATCCAGGGGGAAAAATTTAAACCCTTGTTTTGCTGGTGTTCGCAAAAATAAACCGTCTTTTTCCCAAAGCCAAAAAAATATACATTTTTCCCGTAGCCTAATTCATGCCAAGGTTTTTAATTTTTAAACCTGTTTGGGGCTTTTACATTTTGAAAACACACGTGTTTTTTAAACGACACATACAATTTAAATTTTTCCCGGGCCCTTTGTGGGAAACCAAATTTTTATCCAAGGGTTTTCCCAAGCTTGTTTTCTTGGGGTTAAATGGGGTCCAAAAAAAGGGTGTATATTTTATCAAAATACAGGGTATCATCATCAAACAGTGTCCCCGACATTTTTTGAACAAAAAAGTTTTGTCAGACAGAGAATCCAGGGTCTGGGACCTGCGAGGGGGCAGTGGCACAAACCCTTTCTGGAAAAAAGGCCCAGGTTGCAGCAAAGCAAGGGGAAAGTCGCAGCAGGGGGCACTCCGGGGAGGGCCCCAACTGCCCTGTCATCTAGCGGGCCGTTGTTGTTCAGCAAACCCCAAAGGGTTTTTTTGAATTGGTTTACAGGTTTATCCTCTTCCCCCCAGATGAAAATCTGACAACTAGTGTTAAACGTTTTTTTATCGACAAAAAAGAAAACGGCAAAGGTTTTTTTTGGTGATCGAAAAATTTTCCCGAAACATGCGATAATTTTAAAGGGTTTAAAAACTGTCATCATCTTTTTTAAGAAACCCCGCCTTTTTTCGGCGCTTTTCCCGTAATTTTTGGGGCCACAAATGAGATTAAAAAGAAAAGCAGGGTTAGATGTGGGGTGCAAATCATGACTGGGGTGTTTTATGGTTCGATTGGGGTTTGGGAAAAAACACATGAACCCTCCGGGTTTTTCAAGAACAAAACGTTTTTCCCGTTTCCCGCCTCAGTGTCTTTTCAGCGTCTCATAGGGAAAAGGACCTTTTCGCTCTGCCTGTGGCCAAACAGCCACGGGAAAAAGTCTATTTCTGCACAGAGAAAACCTTTTAAATATTTGCTTTAACCCTTTCCCAAATTTTTTTGATTAGAGATTTGAAGATTTTTTTGTAGTTAGCTAGAGAATTTTAAAGCAGGGTCTTTCCCCTGTAAATTCACGGCGGGGGGGAGTGGGGGGGAACACAGACAAGCTCTACCCTAAACAGGTGAAAAATTTAAAGGTTCAAAAAAAAAAACCGTTTAATTTTTACCAAAACCCTAACAGTTACGTTTTTTTTTTGACTTTTTTCACACCCAGCATTGGGTTTTATTGACGCAGCAAAAAACGTAAATCTTTAAAAAAGCAAATTTTATATTCACCAAAAGGTGAATTGAAAGGTGCAAAAAATTTTGTTTATTATACCCAAAAAATAAACATTTCTGTTTTTTGACTTTTGGGGCACCCAGCGTTTTTCATTGAAACCCGCATCTACGTAAATCTTAAAACCGCAAAAACTATATTTACCCCCCTGAATTTAAAAAGGGGCAAAAAATAAAACCCTTTTTTTATACCCAAAAAATAACCGTTTTCGTGTTTTTGACTTTTTCACACCCACATGTTTCATTGACCAGCATCTACTAAATCCCTTTAAAAAACAATTTAAATTCACCACAGGTTTAATTGAAAAAATTTCAAAAAAAATAAAACCCGGTTTTTTTAACCCCAAAAAAATAACAGTTCGGGGTTTTTTTACTTTTTCAAAACCCGCATTGGGTTTATTTGGGGCGGGAAAATTACGTAAAACTTAAAAAAGCAATTCTTTATTCCACCACAGGTTTAATTTAAAAGGTTTCAAAAAAAAACTGTTTTTTTATATCAAAAACATAACAAATTACGTGTTTTTTTTTACTTTTGCAAAACCAGCATTGTTTTATTGACGCAGCATCTAGTAAATCTTAAAACAGCAATTCTATATTCACCACAGGGAATTGAAAGGTGCAAAAAATATCGTTTATTAATTTCCCAAAC